>PVHX01015231.1:0-47556 GCA_004024805.1 Geosciurus inauris
CTATACTTATTTGCCCCAAGCTACCAACTTAATTGTAATTATCTTTACCATGTGTTCACAATTCAGGATGTTAATCTTACCCTATGAATGCTGGTCAACCAGAAACTCTGCAATTAGTTTCAATTTGAGGAATTCCTAAAGAGAAATCATAAACATATTGTCATATTTTATGTATCAGAGGACTACAAGATAATTTACTCACTTATATGGTTCTCAAATTTCTAACATATATTGTAATTTTATGAAACAAAGATAAAAAAATAAGTTCTTTAAAAAGCGAGTGTTGTTAAAGACATCACTTTTTGACCTTTCACAAAAGTTGTCCACAGATATTCAGGGAGAGAAATCACATCCCAAGTTACACATTTCATCTCATCACAATAGTAATTCAGAAGGCATCCAATTTTTAGTACAGAATGAAATGAGTATTACTGCTGAGGCACCACTTACTTTACAGATTGGAAAACTCCACTGAAAACATATGCTGTTTTAGGATACACAGGGGACATGGCAGGAAAAGACTCGGTGTCTAGGACAGTTTTCTCCATCCAGCTTTGTTGTTGCTTTTGTTGTTTGCTGACCTGCTAGTTCTGCACAATTATGCCATTGTACAATCCAGTGGCACAACACTAAGGTCTGTGTTTGTCTCCTATGACATGTCACAGGCTTTCCTGATGTTTGAGTTTCTCTAAACATCATTTTTGATAGAAGCATGATAGTTTGTACATGGATATGTCATAGTTTACAAAGTCACTTCGCTACTGGATCACAGATTCTTTTTTTTTAAAGGACAATGCTATAAGCATCTCTATATTCTGTTCAGTGATTTCTTTTACACAAATTTCCAAAATCAGAGCACTGAGTCAAAGAGCATGATCCTTTTAAGCCTCATATGACAACTTGTTTCCCAAGAAAGTTATACTGATTGTCTTTATTGTAAACAATATATCACAGCATTTCTCAACAGATTTATCATTTAATACGTCTCACCAAAATACACACACACACACACGCAAACAAAAAGACATTTGCCAATTTCACACACACACAAAACTATCTTACTGTTGCTTTATTTTGCATTTCTTTGAGGTAAGCTGATCATTTTCCATCATGTTAAGAAACAAGTTTCAGTCCTCTTTTCTGTTTAGATTTAAGCCAGAGGAATATTTTGCTGAGAAGATATAAATGTAGAACTTAAAGAAAGTGCTCATAATGACTACTTGTCATCTCAGGGGAAGCCATTGCTGTCAAATAAAAGGAACAACATAATGTGGCTCTGTTTCTTTATACAGGCAAAAAATGAAATCATTCAAACTAATTTTAGAAACTGTGTAGCAAAAGTTATCCTCTTTCTTTTTCCTCAGAATAACACAAAAGTACCAAGCTGGAAGAACTAAATGTAAAAATACTAAATGGCAACACTTCTTAGAATAGAATAAATCATCCATATTAGGCAGGATAAAAGAGGGCAAAGCCTGTCACAGCAATTCTGACAGACTCAGCTGCTGAGACAGGCAGCTGCTTCAGTGGCTCTCCAGCATGCTATGCTAATGAGTGTTACCAAACTAGCTTCCTCTAAACCCTCACAGACACATTCTCTCCCCAGGGCCAGGACACATGGCATGTGCATTTTAACTTAAAAAGTCAATTCTAAGGTAACCTAAAAATGTCTTCTGGAAGGTTTGCACATAAGAAGCATAACACTGAAAATTTCCTTCTTTCTTAGAAAAGCTCCTTTCTTAAGTTCCCAATAAGGAAATCTCCTAAGTGACAGAAGATTAAGGATAGCAGGTGACAATCAGTTTTCTGATAGAAAAACAAAAGGGCCCAAGGCTTTCACTGTGAAAGCAGATGAGTTTGGATGTTCTTACTTCCTTCTGGTAGAGAGAGATAGAGGAGGTTGACCAAACTAATGCTGAGATAGAGCAAAGAACTACCCTATGGTTTGGAATCTGATATGGGGTTTCCATTTGTGTGTTTGTCTTACTGCGAGGTTACATAAAATCTTAAGAGGAAAGATCTAGCAAAATGTCAAGAACCTTTTTTTGTTTTTGTTCATTTTGAGGTGCTGGGGATGGAACCCCAGGGCCTCCCACATGCTAGATAAGTGCTCTATTGCTGAGCTACCACCAGATTGAAGTCAAGACTCTAATTAAATGACTGGTAATAGGTAAATATGAGGTCCTGCAATGTCACTTTGCAAGTCTGCTCTGCCAGGAGTCATGGCACTATCGTACTCATTCACTCTGCCTTGTGCCATCTGTAAGTTTTAGGCTTTAAGTTACGTAAAATTAATCTTTCATCAAATGGAAAAATTTAAAACTAAGAACTTAAAAGAGTGACATTCCACTTCATCATCGATTCCATTCTGGAATTGCCTCCATGAACCACTCTAACCATCACAGCCTGAATTCATGGCTCCTTTCTCTCTGTTCCAGGAACACATTTACAAATATGTCTCCCACACTGTTTTATGGTATTTGGTAAGCTATTGTCTCAAGTTCCTTGAGGGCTGGGGCAGTGTCTTACTTATCTATACTGCAGGAATCAGAGTGTCTTGTGGCTGGATTAAAGAGTATTGAAGTGACTAGAGGGAAGGCTGTTTCCTTCTGGTCAGTTGAGATCCTGGGAACTGGCAAAAGGGGGAACTAGAGGGGCTCTTTTGCTAGCCTTTTTCCATATAATGTGTAGTTTTATTTTTCTTTAAAATATTGTAAACAGCTGGGCCTAGTGTGCATACCTGGAATCCCTATGGCTTAGGAGGCTGAGGCAGGAGGATGGCAAGTTCAAAGTCAGCCTCAGCAACTTACTGAGGCCCTAAGCAACTTAGTGAGACCTTATCTCAAAATAATAAAAAAAGGGCTGGTGACCTGGCTCAGTGTTTAAGCACCCCTAGGTTTCATCTCTGGTTATAAATAAGTAACAAATATTTAAAGTATAACAGTCTAAATTGACACTGAATTTTTAGCCTGCCCAGAGTAACAAAGGATGAGCTCACCTAGGGTGCCCCCACATCTGGTCTTGCCCATTTCAGCACCATGAATATTCAGTAAGCCATGTTGAGTGAATACATGAGACCCAGACCAGGTTTCATTACCCAACAGTTAGGTACCAGAGATATGGAAGAGGCCTAGCTTTCAGATCTGTGAACAGAATTGGTTCCTACAGACAGTGGCAGTCTAAAAGGGTGGCAATTAAGTGGTAGGGACAGAGCCTCAGGAGTTTTCATGACCCATGGCAGGTGCAGAAATCAGCAGCAGAGGCTAACCCTTCATACTTTAGGAAGAAAGAAGAAAAATTCATACTTGCCAACCTATCCACCAAACATGACATCTCACATATCTGAATGTAGAACTGTTGTCAAATTCAGCATGACTGGCTGCTTTATAATGACTGCCAGTCATTTTGAATTAGTGATGGACCACTGGATAAATGCCACAGCATTTCTAAGTGACCTTAATATCTTAGTGAGTTATGATTTCACAACTACTTTTTGCAAAAGCTAGTCTTATAAAGCAACAGGAATAAGGCTAAGATAGAATTAGCAAGTTACCACCCAAATGAGAATGTTACACATTGTGCTATTCTGTGCCTGCTTATTGTTCTGTTTGCTACTCCTGAGACCATAAGTTCTGGGAGGGCAAGGACCTTTCTTGTCTCCTAAGGGCTTTCACATATTAGGTGCCCCATAAATATTATAATTCCACAATGCTGTGAGCTATAATCAAGCTGACAATACTGCAATATATTCTCTCTCTCTTTCTTTTTTGGTACTAGGGATTGAACTCAGGGGTACTCAACCACTGAGACATATCCCCAGCCCTATTTTGTGTTTTATTTAGACATGGTCTCACCGAGTTGCTTAGCACCTCACCATTGCCGAGGCTGGCTTTGAACTCGTGATTCTCCTGTCTCAGCCTCCCAAAGTGCTGGGATTACAGGTGTGGGCCACCATGCCCGGCTGCAATATATTCTCAATAATTACCTTGAATGGAAAGGAGTGGTAGGAAACAGAGAGAAGAGGGCTGATATTTACTGTGTACATATCACAGGTTGGTGAGGTAGGTATTATGATCTCAGCTGTGAATAGGAGCAAGCCGATGAGGATCAGAGGAACTAAGAAACTTGCTCAAGCTCATAAGCAAACTCAGAATTCACACCATTTCTGACTAAGAGCCATCTGTTACATGGCCTCTCCATAAGCTATATAAAAAGGAGTTTTATATAGATTGTGACATCTCTCTCCTTTAGAGAAAAAACAGGAGACAATTTAGAAATGATATTTACGTTGTTTTCCTACTCATTACTCAGTATAGTGAAACAGAACCAACAAGAGCTTCTTCACCCTGTCTGCCTATTTAAATAATTAAGGTTGACATGATATATTGCCAGGGAACAATGCATCCTGCTATATAACCTCGCACAGGGAAACATTTACCCACCAATTTAGTAACAAGGTGAATAACCTGAATTTAATCTGTATTTAAATGATAATGTTTTAGATAGCTTTTCTTCTTGGTGTAGCTACTAAAATGTGGTTAAAATAAATTAACACAATATCACCTAACATGACTGTATTTTTGAATATCTTAATGAAGGAGCACACCTTCAATATGTTAGTTACTTTATTAGGCTTAACATTCTGAATAGCATTTAAGAGACTTGGAAGAGAGGTCAGCTGAATGGATAAGGCAGAGTTCTGTTTCTGTTTGAGCCTAGATATGCTAATTATCAACTTCCTCATCTATAAAATAGTAATAATGATAGTTTTAACCAAATGGAACTGTTTTAAGAATAAGAGAATTATAAACCAAATGATTAGCACAGGAGCAGTTACTAAGTAAGCACTTGAAAACAGTAACTTATTAACAGAATAATGTCATTATCTAAAGTTGGTCCTTTAAAGGTTGGCTTTCAACTATTATCTTGTAAACAGAAACCAGACTTGATATTAGGGAGTTTGGTTTGTCCACCTATGAGATTTCCAAGCCAGATTTGCAATATATTGTGCATCCAGTTACCAGAAAGTGCTATGAAATATGCTCCCTTTCTCAATCATTTACTATATGAACCACAGGGAAAATAAAGAGTTGTGAAACTAAAACAATACACCAACCCAACATTTAAAGAGAGTTAATCTGTACAAGTCATCACTTTTGATGCAATATCTGCTAACTCAGTCAAGATTTCTATCACAGACAGGTCAGACTTGACTAGTGCCAACCAAAAAAGGGTTTTTTCAGAAATTTATAATCATGGTTGCATGACAATATGAATGTGCTTAATGCCACTGAATTGTACACTTACAAACAGTTAAAACAGTAAATTTTGTGTTGTCTATTTTACCACAAAAATCTACAATCACATAAAATAGAAAAACTTTATTGCTTTTAAATAAATGGAATTATACAAATCAAATATTCAGTGGATTTCCATGTCCTAGAAGAGATGCTAACACATGAAAATATTATTTTAGTGTGTCAAATTTGCTGTGTGCATGATTCATAGGTTGTTAAAATAAATAATAAATATTTAATTATTGATTTTATTTGTAGGTTTCAATTAGAAGGATTTGGTTAGAAGAGATTAGATGATTCTCCAAATTTGTCCAGAAAAGGTTTAGGTGTTCTTTATTGGATAAATAGCCATATAAAGCTAAGAAATGAAAAAATCTTCTAATGATTGTTCAGGTCAGTGCACATGCAAAACTTTTTTTTTCCCTTAGAATAACCACTGAAGGATCCACATTTACAAAATTTAATAACTTTAGATGGATTTGAAAAGCAGAAGATGCTTTGGTTTAATCTTTTTTTTCTTAAGAGGTCAATCTTCTGGAAGGCATCATGGTTAGTGTATGAAGGGTGGAGGAGGAGCAGTGGGTCACAATACAGACTCTGTGTGTGTGTGTGTGTGTGTGTGTGTGTGTGTGTGTGTTAGGAAGTGGATAAGGGAGCAACCATACTCCCTGGCTTTGGCCTTAGTGACAGCATACCTACTTATCAAGTGCTTACATGAAATAAATAGATCAGGCAATCAATCCCTAAGACTTTCATAAAAGCACACTACTTTTTGTAGGATTGCCTAGTTAATTCCTTGCTGTCTGGATATGTGGGGTCAAAACATCTACCCAATACATAATTAGATAAAAGTAGTGAGAAATACCAAGTGAAATAATAAAGAATTAGCTGCTTCATTTCCCTATGGGGTTGTTGGAGAGTGAGGGCAATGTAACAATGTGGTTAGAGGTTCACATGAAGTAACTATCCCTGAAGCACAGGGAAGGACCGAGACCACATCTCTTTGTAAGATCTCGCTTCCAGATTTTTTGTTAGCAAACATGGCAATGTCAAAGTGATAGGGAAGGTGCTCCCAGCTTCTCCTGCTTTCTGCTTCATTATCTCTTGGCACTTCTTTCCCAGGAATGCCAGGGTTTGACACTCAAAGGCACGTCAGCCTGGATTATGTATTTTGTGACCATAGTAATCACTGAATAGGAAGATAGGGTGCTTCACCTGGTGGCCCACTGTGGGCTCTCACTCAACCTCACAAAGTTAGGTTACGGCCACCTCTCACCTCATCATGCCTGAGCCACAGACTTTGACACAGTTTGAACTACTGCTGTGAGGGGAAGAATCCAGGTGTTTAAAGCTTCTGGCTCTGTTTTCATTTCATGTCACTGGAGTCTGTGCTTGGGGCATCTTTACAGAAGTTTCCTTTACTTCCTGGTATAAAGCAGTCACTGCTATGACAAGTTATTTCTGGGTACATGTAGAGATTGCTCTACTTGCTGGTCTGTTGCTCTGTAAATGTTCTGGGGCTGCTTTAGGTAAATTCGAACTGCTCATTTATTTACTTATTTTCATATATTTTGTTCCCAGGCCTCAGAGGCTGTGTTGAATTGAATTCAGTCTTTGCTTCTCCAGTTCCCCGACTAGCGACTGGCTTTCTAGGGTAGCAGTAAAAATGTGAACTGGAGTGAGTCCCAGGTCTGCCTCCACCACCATCTGCATGGGCTTTAGCCCAGCCTTCCATATTCTCAGATTTAAAATACAATCATACTGGCCTACCAGTTGATATTAATGGTAAAACAAATATTGTGGAAACACTTTGAAATCATTACAGTGGCAAATGTAAAGGGGAACTCTTACAAAGAAAGCTAATTATTTTGCTGGTAAAGTGATTTAAAGATGTGGTTGGCATTGGACATTGTTTAAACTGAAGCAAAATAACCTAGGAAATAAGCTTTATTTACATTACTTTGGTTCCAAGGAAACAAAACAGTAAGTGTTGCAAGGTCACTGACATCCCATAGCACTTAAGTCCTATTAAGAAGTCAAAAGGACCCCCTCCTCTGCCTTGCTTGTGCTACACCCTTAGCCCTTTTTATTTTGAGATAGGTTCTTGCTAAGCTGACCAGACTGGCTTGAACTTGTGATCATCTTACCTTGGCCTCCTTCCTTACTGGAATTACAGGCGTACCCCACCATGCCCAGCCAAAAGGAACTTTTCAAAAAGTCCTAGGAGTCCAGGTAGTAGAAATACATGGCCCCAAATCAGAAAATATGAGTCATCTCTTTCACTTTGATAAAACACCCTGAGAACATTCTTCTCTGGATCTACCTTTCAATAATGTACCACTTACGGTCTTACAAATAAGGCCTGAAAAAGAAGAGATCAACACCCACAATCTCCGGCTCACAGGGTCAGTGACGTGCAGCCATGCCTACCTACCCAACCCAGAGAAGGCCTTTTAAAACATTCCAGTGAGTCAATACTGCTATCTCTTTCAGCTCCTATTTTCCCTAGAAGCAAGTGTGGGAAGTGAAGCATTAGGCAAGAGCATTAAGAGAGAAACAGGTCAGTTCTGAAAGAGTAAGGAATTACGCCACTTTTGTTTCAGGTAACATGTCCACTTGCACATTGGTGTTATACCATTGCCTCATATTTTCAACTTGATTAAAAGCTGCAGGTGATCAAAATCATGGGTTGCCATTTGTTCCTTAGCTGGAGTGGAAAAAATGTTGGCTTACATTAAAGGTAAAGAGCATGAGAGTGGCACCCCGCACCCCCTTTCTGACATCGACTTGATTTCTTACAATTCAATCCTATTCTATGCTAACTACTCAGAGTTGGCGTCAGACTCCACAAGTTTAAAGGCTCAGTCCCACAGGCTGTCCATGCTTCAGATGCCAGTCACAAGTCTTAGGTGTCCAAGTGATCTGCAATTCTGTCTGACTTCTCTACAAGTATGGAATTGCCACAATTCCCTCCTCAAGTTTGATAATTCACCAGAATGACTCACAAAGCTCAGGAAAACACTTTTTTTTTGCCATTACCGGTTATAAAGGATATAACTCTACAACAGCCCAATGGAAGAAATGCATAAGGCAAGATGCAGATGCTGGGAGGAGTAGCTTTTCCACCTGCTCCAAGTGTGCCAACCTCTGGGCACTTTCATGTGGTCCCAAACCTGGAAGCTATTTAAATCCTGTTGGTTAGGGATTTTTATGGATATTCCATCACACACAGGCATCATTAATTAAATCAGTAGCCAATGGTGATTGAAACTCTCCAGCTCCTCTCCTCTTCCTAGAAGTCAGGATGAGATTGAAAAGTTCCAATCCTGGAATCACATGGTTGATTCCTTGGTGACAAGACTCATACTGAAGCTGTCTAGGGGTCGAGCATGAGTCATTTCCTTAGCACAAACTCAGGTATGGTTGAAAGGGACTCACTATGAATAAAGATGCTCCTATCGGGAAATTCCAAGGATTTTAGGAGCTCTGTGCAATGGAACTGGGAATAAAAAACAAAGTACTTCTGGTTGCACTACACACAATAGGATCTGCGTAAGAACAGTCCCCAGGACAGCTTACTATTCAAAATGGCTGCCACATGAAACAGTCCCAAGAGGTTCACTTTGAGGGTCACCAGCACAATCAAGGACAAAACAAGGTCATCATTTAATTCATTGATGCCTGAGTCAATGACTTATAAAGTACTTCTTTAAGGGATGCTTCCTTGACCCTCTGTCCAGGGCCCTTCATAACATACTTTTGAAGTTTCCTCTCCTTCCTTCTGCAGCACTTATCAACTACATATAAGCAATTGCTCAATTAGAAGTTTCTTTCTCTCTCACTGAACAATAAACTGCCTAAGGTTTGGTTTATATGTATTATGCTGATCATTGTATCCCAGGGCTTATCATGCAAAAGCTATTATACAATAAATGAACGTACAAGAGTTAAAATTAGATCCCCCTTTCCTGGAGCGAAAAATGGCAACTTCTTATAATTGTTACATCATTTTGCAAGGCCCACCTTCCAAACAAGGTGACAGGTTGGCTTTCTGTTGTGTCAGAGCTCAGCAGGACTCTGTGGCTTTACTTGGTGCTAGCAAGGAAAGAACCCATGTCCTCTCTGGGAACTTAAAAGAGTTTTGATGGCTTTCCAGAAGACAGAAGCCACAGTCTCCATTTGGAAGTTTAACACATGACTTCTGAATCAGAGTGGGGCTCTGTCAAGGCTCAGTGACAAATTCAGCAACACAATATGCATAGTCTCCTGTCAGTGACCTAAGTTTCTTCTTTGTGTGCAGAGTTGAATCTAAGACTATTTCTTAGCAACCAAATCTGAAAGACTGTGCCAAGAAAGCTAATGGTATGTTTTTTCCTGTCTTCCTTCCCCCTACCCCTCACCCACACACAAGAAATATTTTCCTATTTATATTTGACAACACCATCTGTTTTTATTGTGGAGAGTTTTATCCACTCAGGGATGGCAACAACTTAACCCCTGTTAGTTGAAAGGAGGTAGAAATGAAGTGGGCCTCAGGTATCACCAACTTGTTCCATGGCCAGGACAGCCATCAGGGAAGGTGAGGCAGGGATGTTGCATGTTGCATCTGCTCTGACATTGGCTGTACTCAGGAGTCGTGGCCAGGCTTCTTCTGGGAGCAAGGTATTGTCCCAGGTGATAAGGTAATGGCGAGGTGTCAGACTCAGTCAGACCTGAGCCCCAGAAGGAACCCATCCTTTGGGGAAACAAGTGGATAATACCACTGTGTCTTAAAGAAAGGAATGACAGTCCCTGCACAGGAGTTATGAATTGAACCAAGAGAGGTGCATAGGATTTGTAATAGGTGGTGGTGGTGGTGTGTGTGTATGTGTAAAGGGATATAGAATAGAAGCACTTGGTTAATAATGCAGCATACAATATTTTATGTGAAAGAATGAAACAACTACTAGAGTAGGAGAAACCAAGGTGAACTGGAAGAGTTAATAAAGAGACACATGGGTGGAGCAAAATTTTTGAGACAGAAATGATTAAGATAAGAATGAATAAATCAGGGTAAAATATTAAAGTCTCAACTGTCAGTTTAAGAATTTTTCAGGACATAATCCAGACTCAGAGCATAACAGGCACCTGAAAAATTATTGCATGGGGGGTTAAAATATCACTTTTAGTACTAACCAAGTTTTTTATGAGCATAAAAGAATTTAGACTTGATCATATATAATGTAAGAAATCACTGAAGGCATCTGAACAAGGGAAAATGGAAAAATACATTTAGAAACATACTATTATATATATTAGAAAAATTATTTGAAAAACAACAGGAAGAATTTATTGGAAGAAGTTTAAGATTGAAAGCAGGAAGCCTAATATATCTGAATAACTTGAAAAATAAAACATAAATGGACTTCAAAATAAAAATCTCAAGTAAAAAGTCAGTCATGCTATAACAACAAAATAAAAATAAAAACTCCAGATTAGTCACTAAAATGATGCAACTGAACAAGGCAATTAGATTTTGAGGAAGCAGGTTTTTCCTGAGTCTGAACCAACTTTTTCAAAAGAGAAATGGATTTGATTTGTGCTTTTAGACTAGAATGCAATTGAGTACTTGGGTGGAATTAAATGTTTTATAGTAAAAATATTACTTTTAGGGCCAACAGCCATGTTTCAGGCAATGTTATAACAAACAAGAATAGTTACATAAAAATATGCACAAAGGGGCACCACAGCTATTACTGACCATGTTAAACACATTGTAAGTAAACCATCAACTAAAGCATCAACTTAAGAGTACACTGGGGGGCTGGGATTGTAGCTCAGCAGTAGAGCGCTTGCCTTGCATGCGTGAGGCCCTGGGTTTGATCCTCAGCACCACATACAAAGCAATAAAATAAAGACATTGTGTCCATCAACAATTAAAAAAATATTAAAAAAAAAAAAAAAAAAGAGTACACTGGGCCCTTAATCATTGGAAAAATCATTAGGCATTATGTCACTCACCATGTAATCAAACCTCTGTTTAAAATTAAATTACAGTTCTTCTAATTATGGACCAACATTTCATTTATTTCACAACTGGTGCCTAATCAAACATTTCTGTAGAAGAGATGATTGCACCACAAGGTAACTTAATTCCAGTGCTAAAGAAATCTTTATTTTTCTAAGAGTGCAAGCACTAGTTTAGATGTTAGAAGTTTTGTTTCTATAAAAATTACTACATCTAAAGCAAACCAAAATGCTCTCATCCATTATGAAACAATCTTTTTTTTCTCATGAACATGTTATTTAAATATTTCCCAGCAACAGGCTTGTGTGGACAAACAAGGAAGTGAAACCAAATATGATCACATTGTGAAAAACAAGTAAAATGAAAGAATGCATTTGGAATTAGCTAGGCCACTATTAAAATTTCATTTAAAAGCCCATTCCCTTGGAAACATCAATTTAATCAAAGCAGTCATAAGAGAAATTTCAAAAGCATAAATCTTCATTTTGTTGTTTGGCAGTTTCCCCAATCTTTTATGCAAATGTCTTTTCCTGTAGCCTGGCTAGCTCGTCTGAAATATGAGCACACACCCAACGTGTCTGGTGACTAGAAAGCAGGGTGAAGCTATCATTTGTATGCTAGTAAATCTGCTCCGATACAAAACAATTGCAATCTTTAATGGCTTGCTTTGGAGAAAACGAATCTTTTGCTTCTCAGGTAATAGGCAAATCCCATTCCTCCTGAATGTTTTGCTGAAGTGACTGCCATATCCTTTATTTTATACTGTAAAGTATAAACTCCCTAAAAACAGTAACATATTTTACTCTTGGATTACTTTTAAATTAAGACCCTATGAACAAGGCACAGTAAGTTATACTAAGTACCTATTATTTTGGTTGTCTAAGAATATGTTAAACAGACCTGGCTACTGTTTAATTTTCCTTCTAAGATGGATACTAAATAGAATCATCAATTCCTGGGCTCCACTACCACATCACTTGTTCCTAGGAGGTTAATACACCTACGTAAAAATAAAAGGAATTCGATTACTGTTTATTATTTACTCTTATTTTTAAGATTAGGTAAAATTTGAGTAAATTTAATATTACATACAGTGCAGTATTTTTATATACATTTCTTAACAATCTTAATTAAAGAAGGTAGTTCCTGAACTACTCATGACTTCAGCAGGTGATCAGCAGCCCCTATCAGACACTGCACAAACACTATGCAAATATGAGTACCACTCTGCAGGCTAAGGACACACCCTGTTGCTACATATCAAAATGATATTTAGAAGAATAAAACACCTAGATAAAGATAAGTAGTGACTTATACTGGCCTGTGTATGTATGTGTGGAGACATACCCATAAAATATGCAAATCATGTGGCTAGTGAAGTCAATAAACATTTGAGACCTTATTCTCTGCCAAGGACAGTGCTAACTGCAAAGAAAGCAAGCCAATTCTATTGCTTGTGCTCAGGTTGAAGAGCCAATAAAAAGTGTCAGTCCTGAGACAGGGCAGCCCCTTAGCCTCTCCCTTTTTGTCTGGGTACCTTCTTTTCTTGCTGTCACTTTCCAACTTTCTTTATCAAATACTATATAGAATATTGTATTTATTCAATTTTTTAACAGGGAGAATTTATTGAGCATTTGCTAGGGTATGGGCTACATATGACAAGAAATCATATTTCACCTTATATCTATCCTTAAAGCTAGGAAGAGGGGGCTTATGTGCAAAATGAAAAGAGAACAGAAAGATAGATAACCAAGGAGTAAATGGTGCAGTTGAGTAACTTTGAACACTGGTATGATGTTTTGAAGTACATGCAGCATCTTTCCATAGTTATTTAAATCATGCCATTCACTTTACGATAAGGATACCAGGTCAGAGAGAAGGCATAAAGTTGCCAAAGATCCATGGCTAGTGAGCAAGAGCTCCGGTCCAGAACTCTGACACAAGGCAGTTTCCCAACCATCCAAAGCTGCCAACCTCAAGGTTCACAGCTATAGGTCAGGAATGGAAAAGCAGCAGAGATGATGTGCCTCTGGGTTGATAGGGATATACAGGAGCTAGAGTGCAGGGAGCTCCATATGGGGAAGGGCAAGAGCAGAGAGGTCCTGAGAAAGGAAGAGCAATGAGGCAGCAGGGCCCACTGAGGGGATCTTCATGGCCGTCAGATGACTTCAAAGCACTGAGGTCTTGAGTACATTCAGAGCTTATGACTCCAGAATGAAGGGTGTGCTTGACTTGACTCACAAGAGAGAGCATTGTAGGAGGATCAGCCTGATGGCGCATGGGAGCTACACTAGGCAGGAGCAGGGACAACGAAAGCAAGGGAGCCCAGAAGGACTCTGCTGCAGTAATTCAAAAGTCTTGAGTGGAACAGGGGAGTATCAATGAGAACCACCAGAAATGACAGAATTTAGGAGGAGCTATGAGGAAAAGTCAGTACTGGTTGATGGGAGATGTGAAAAGGAAATAGTGAGGTGGGTGGCGTACAGCTCCATCTTTTTTTTTTGGGGGGGGGATACCAGGGATTGAACTCAGGGGTACTCAACCACTGAGCCACATCCCCAGCCCTATTTTGTGTTTTATGTAGATACAGGGTCTCACTTAGTTGCTTGCTTAGCACCTCGCCGTTGCTGAAGCTGGCTTTGAACTCACGATTCTCCTGTCTCAGCCTCCTTAAGTGCTGGGATTACAGGCATGCGCCACCATACCCAGCCAGCTCCATCTTAAAGTAGTAGTTACTTTTCCAATATTCAACAGGCAACTCATGAGCAGTTTGGTGAATTTCTTCTTTCACTTTGATTCAGGGCTAATTATTAATATGGTTTTATACCTTTATTAAGGGTTTGGCATAGTTAAGTTTTGCCTGAGTATTGCTCTAGAGAGTGAACCTAAGTAGGAAAACTGAAGAAGATGAAATGAGAAGGTGCAGTGGTGCATGCCTGTAATCCCAGCAGCTCAGGAGGCTGAGGTGGGAGGATAGCAAATTCAAAGCCAGCCTAAGAACTCGGTGAGGCCCTAAGCAACTTAGCAAAACCCTGTCTCAAACAAAACAAAACAAAAGAACAAAAAATAAAATTTAAATAAATAAAAAGGGCTGGGGACGTGGCTTAGTGGTTAAGTGCTCCTGGCTTCAATCCCTGGTACCAAAAAAAAATACATTATTTAAAATGTAAATCTCTCACATGTATATGTACATATGTATGCACACAACTGCAAGTATTTCTTGCAATGGCTTCTGCTTGGCTGCCCAACTGGAGGTGAAAAGGACTAGAAGTAATCAAAGACATTTTGTTTTTTTAATTACTTCCATCCTCTCAATTGCAGGTGCTCATTGCCTTTCTGATCATAAACTGCCCATGTCTTCACAAAACCTATAAGAGCATATTTTTCATTTTACTTCAGTATGAAAAAACCACTACCTCTCTCAAGTTACTTTGACTTTAATTTGTGCACTAAACTACTGGTTGTAGAAATAGTGAACATATTTACTGTATCAACAGGGTTAATAGAAACATGAAATTTCAGAGGTGGTATATTTTGTATTTTTTATAAATACCAATGTCCTTTCTTTGCTAGTGTTGATAGAGTTGGAAAATGTATCCTTGGGGAATGTAATTCTGAAGAGTTGTTCCTGTTTTGTTTTTCTCCTCGGAATTTATCTGTTTAATGTTCTCTAGTTATTTATTCTGTCTATTGTCTTTCTCACCTGCAAGGCCGTAAGCTCCAAGAGAACAGGTCTGTTATCTACAGGTTTCACTGAGGTCTCTCTACCACCAAGCCCAGATAGCAGGGGCCTGGTAAATATTTGAGTAAACTACAATCCTGTGATTATTCTAATTTGAGAACTTAACATGTACATTTCCTTAGTAATTATGCATCAATCTCCATGGTCCAATTTAATTTTGAACCATAATTTCTATTTGTATTACCCCAAAGAAACTCTTTTAGGACTCATACGGTAGTGGATGATTCAGGGCACTGAAAGTGATTGGTTGACAAAGCATTAACATGGGGGAAACTGCGGCCAGGTGTAACTCAAGAGCCCAGGTTTTTGGGTAATTTCTCTGCACAGCTGTCTTTGGAGGAGTTGTAATGGTTCCTCCCACCCTATGCTGATCTGTTTTCTCTGATCTCAATTCCTGTTTGCTGCATCCGTTTCAGTCCAGGCTTCCTTTTGATATTTTGACCCCAGATTACGTGAGTTTGACATCTCTTGTTTTCACTGCTTAAATTTTAGATTTTCTTTTTCGGTGTGGTTAAACTTAGAGAATGTATTACAAGCCTGTATTTCTACGCAGACCAGAGACTCACATAATAAAATTACAAGGTAGATATTCTAGACTACTTTCCTCTCAAGGTTCTTGATGTCCTTCTCTGACCCCATTATGACCTAATAATTTCCTTAGTGCCCAGTTCAATGGGATAATCACAGTGACCACTGTTGCATTCATTACTGAGTAGTTCCCGCACCCCCCTCAACTGGATTTAGTATGTATGAATTATTATGTAGTCAAATGAGAAGGTACTACTACATATTCCAAATGCATATTAAGGGCGAAACTAAAATGTCAAACTTAGGAAAAAAGAGATATCGTTTAAGTAATTTATGCTACAACTTTTCCATTTGATGTCTAAACATATGTTTAAAAAAAGTTGTGCTTTTGCTTTCTTTGTGAAATGTAGTTGGTATATAATACAGGCTACAATTTTTTAAGTCATTAAATTGTGACTAACTTAATTCACGGGCCAATAGTTCCAAATACATCAACTGTAACAGCAAGGTAATATTCAGAAAGACTCATGCCATCTGCACAGAAGACAATTCACTTGACAGCACTCCTTTCTTGGGCTATGACTCAAATCAGCTAGACTGAAAATAAATCTAAAGGGTACACAGCTGTCATGTAGCCATGAGTAGCCTACTGAGCAATAACTTGATTAAATTTTCCCTATTTGTATGACTGCCTTTGCAAAGAAGATTGTAATCCAACAAATGCATTACAAAACAAAAAGAGAGAGCTTTTTAGTGTCCCATGGAGGGCTCTACGGGGTACCTTTGACCTTATGGGTTTTATAAACGCCCATAGTGATTTCTGGATTACACAAAATGAGAAACTGGTCTTTAAACTCAATGATCTGTGTGAACTATTTACAAAATAAGGTTCAAATTTTGAGAATAAGATTTTATCAAAGGAGACCTGGCATCAAAATTTGAGGGACAAACACCAGATGAAATTCTACCCATGTCTACTAGGTATAGACAACTCATTTCTTTTCACTGTAATATGCCTTAATTACTGTTTTAACTTTTTTTTTTTTTTTTTTTTAAGAAAATCTCCAACATACAAAAGAGTAAGCCAGGAATTGTGACGTGGGCCTGTACCACCAACTATTTGGGAGGCTCGAGGCAGGAGGATCCCAAGTTCAAGGTCAGCCTGGGTAACTCCGTAAAACTCTGTCTCAAAATAAGAGAAAAGAAAATTCCTGGCAGAGTGAGAATCTGATATCTTCAGGCAATTGGAGTATCAAGAACACATTCAAGAAGAAGGAGGCTTAGGGAGGATCTCCACTTCAGTTTGCTCTTCCACATGCCAATCATTCCTAGACCCACCCTATTGACATACCCAGAAGCCTCTTAATCTTCAGCATCTATTAATCAGATCAAGTTGACAATTCAAATTAACCATTACAAGTCCACCTCTTGTCAACTTGATATCCAAACATGACTGTTTATATCATACTTAATCTCCAAATAAACACAGTAACAAGGTCATAATTCTGCCTAACATTTAACTATTTTTCATACAACTGAAAATGCACTAATTCTTTTCCCAGAAAAAACAAAAACATTAAGTACTGATGTTAAGTCAATCAATATTACACAATGAACAACAGGAGGGTAACAAACATTCTTAATGGAATAGGGAAGAAATATCAATGGCAATTAAAATCCTCATGTATGTAACTGGTCATGTGGTGTAGCTGGTATTTCTGACTACCTTCTACTACACATTCTGTACTCCCTCTACCTTCAGCAAGCATCTCAGCAGGTCTTGGCTCTTTACCTAGAAATATGACCCACACCTTCATTCCTGAAGGGTCTTAAACATTTACTGTCTTGTCTGGTTTGGGATGTTGTAGTTTCCCAATGACCTTAATAACAGGAAAGGGTAATACCAAGAGATGCCCTAAGGGATCTCCTGCACCCCAGGAGTATGCTTCCTTACCTCCATTGTGGAGTAACAGTCCAATGTCCCCTTGGCAATCTGGATCAATCACCCCTACCAGCACCATAACTCCCTTCTTAGCCTGTTGACTCAGAGGCATGAGGAGCCCAAAGTGGCAAGGTGGAATCTTAACTTCCACTTGAATGAAATCATTGTAGTATCTCCCAGTAGAAACATTCCTCTTTCTGGAAGGAAGACATTTAGGCCAGCAGAGCATAAAGTTGCAGGGACAAGAAGCAAAAACTTTCCTAGTGGGTTACTCAGGGTAATGATAAGTGGAACCATTCCTGTCTCCTTCCCTTGATTCCGGGACCCATGAATTCTAGCAACAGGAGAGAGAGTATCATACAGTAGACACTGATTTAGAGTATAGACAGCCTTCTAGAGAACCTTGCCCCTAACTGGTGCTGTAACTGCATCTTCAAAAGTCTGTTCCATCCTTCCATCAAACCAGGTGCTTCAGGATGGTGGGAAACGTGGTAAGACCAAAGAATCCCACGAGCATGAGCTCCATTACCTTATTTCTTTGGCTGTGAAGTGAATTCCTTGGTCAAAAGCAATGCTATGCCGAATATCATGACGATGGATAAGGCACTCTGTAAGTCCACGGATGGTGGTTTTGGCTGACGTATTATGTGCAGGGAAGGCAAATCTATACCCGGAATAAGTGTCTAGTCCAGTAAGGACAAACCACTGCCCTTTCCAATATAATCAATCTGCCATCAGGTGGCTGGCTGATTTCCCCAGGGAATCATGCCATATGGAGGGTTTAGGGTCATTCTCTGCTGCTGGCAAATTGGGCACTCAGCAGTGACTGTAGCTCGATCAGCCTTGGTGAGTGGAAGGCCATACTGCTGAGCTCATGCATAATTGCCACCCTTGCCACCATGACCACTTTGTTCATGAGCCCTTTGGGCAATGACAGAGGTGGCTGGGGAAAGAGGTTGACTGCCATCCACAGATTGGGCCATCCTATCTACCTGATTATTAAAGTCCTCCTCTGTTGAGGTCATCTTTTGATGGGCATTTACATGAGACACAAATATCTTTACATCCTTTGCCCATTCAGGGAGGTCTATTCACATACCTCTTCCCCAAATGTCCTTCTCAACAATTTTCTAATTATGTTCTTTCCAGTTCCCTGACAAGCCAGTCAGACCATTGGCTATGGCCCATGCATCAGTATACAGTCGCACATGTGGCCATTTTTTCTTCCAGGCAAAAGCACAACCAGATGCACTGCCCGAAGTTCTGCCCATTGTGAAAATTTCCCTTCACCACTGTCCTTCAGGGTTCTTCAAGAAAGGGGCAGTAGTGGTGCAGCTGTCCACTTCCAGGTGGTACCTGTATATTATGCAGAACCATCTGTAAACCAGGCCCTAGTCTTCTCTTCCTCCATTAATTGATCATATGGTATACCCCATGAAGCCATAGGTTCATGCTGAGGGACAGAAGGTACTGCAGCAGGAGTAGGAACCATGGGCATTTGGGCCACTTCTTCATGCAATCTACTGTTCCTTTGGGGAACAAGGATCAGGGTCCTGCCTGATTAAGTATGTACCACTTCCACTTAATGATAGAGTGCTGCTGCGCACGTTCAAGTTTATGGCTTGGTAGGTCAGATAACACCCAGTTCCTGATGGGCAGCTCAGGTCACATAGTAACCCACTGTCAAGCATTCAGTTTCCACTAAGGCCCAGTAGCAGGCTGAGTGTTTCTCAAGGGGAGAGTAGTTGTCTGAATATGATGGCAGGGCCTAGCTCCAAAATCTCAATGGCCTCTTCTGTGATTCACTTATGGGGGCCAGCCAAAAGCTACAGGCAGCGTCCCTGTCTGCCACTGACACCTCAAGTACTATTGGGTCTGCTGAGCCATATGGCCCAAATGGCAGAGCAGCCTGCACAGCAGCCTGGACCTGTTGGAGAGCCCTCTCCTGTTCTGGACCCCACTCAAACCAAGAAGCTTTTCTAGTCACTTGGTAGATGGGCTAAAGTAACACACCCAAGTGAGGAATATGCTGCCTCCAAAATCCAAATAGGCCCACAAGGCATTGTGCTTCTTTCTTGTTTGAAGGAGGGGCCAGATGCAACAACTTATCCTTTACCTTGGAAGAGATAGCTCGGCAGGCCCCATACCACTCCTAGAAACTTTACTGAAGTTAAAGGCCCTTAAATTTTAGTGAGATTTTCCCATCCTCTGATACACAAATGCTCCACTAGCAAGTTCAGAGTGGTTGCCTCCTCTTGCTCAGTTGGTCCAGTCAACATACTGTCATTAACATAGTGGACCAGTGTAACAACTTGTGGAAGAGGAAAGTGATGAGATCTCTCTGAACTAAACTGTGACACAGTGCTGGAGAGCTGACATACCCCTGAGCAAGGACAGTGAAGGTACATTGCTGGCCTTGCTAGTTGAAAGCAAATTGCTTCCAGCAGTCCTTATGCACAGGGATGGAGAAAAAAGCATTTGCCGAATCAATAGCTGCATACCAGGTACCAGAGAATGTATTAATCTGCTCAAGCAAAGAAACCACATCTGATACAGCAGCTGCATTGGAATCACTACCTGATTAAGCTTACAATAATCAATCATCATTCTCCAAGACCCATCAGTCTTTTGCACAGGCCAAATAGGAGCTAAATGGGGGTGTTGTGGGAACCACCACCCCTTCATCCTTCAAATCCTTGATGATGGCACTAATCTATGTAATCCCTCCAGGGATGCAGTATTGCTTTTGATTCACTATTTGCCCATGTATAAGCAACTCCAGAGGCTTCCATTTAGGCTTTTCCACCATAATAGCCCTCACTCCACAAGTCAGAGAACCAATATGGGAGTTTTGCCAAGTGCTAAGTATTTCTATCCTGATTATACATCCTGGGACCAGGGAAATAACCACAGGATGAGTTTGGGAGCCTATTGAACCTACTGTGATTTGGACCTTGCTCAAAACCCCATTGATTGCCTGACCTCCACAAGTCCCTACTTTTACTGGAGGGCCACAATGGCGCTTTGAGTCTCCCGGAATCAATGTGAATTCAGAGCCTATATCTAGTATTCCCCAAAAGGTCTGATCATTACCTTTTCCCCAATGCACAGTTACCCTAGTATAAGGCCTTAGGTCCCTTTGGGGAAGGGTGGGAGAAAGATTAAGATTAAAGATTTTGGATACTATACCAGGGTCCCTTCCTCAAGGAGACCTCTCCTTCCCTTCATACAAGGGGTTCCAGATTTGTGAACTGACTCAAATCTGGGAAGTGGTCGAGGGGCCATGATTCTCTGCTGTTATGTTCTAGTACAGACTTTTGTACATTTGCCCTGGTATTTTTCTGCTTATATAAGAAAGAACGTGGGGTTTCCCATCTATGTGGCTTCTGGAAACACTAGGATTAATCAGCCAACACCATAGTTCTATACGAGTCCATTTTGTCCATTTCTTCCCCTTTGCTGTCCATTATGGTAACTATGACCACCCTGTCTTTGGTGATTGAGGCCCTTTCCTCCTCAAGGTCCAATTATTCCCATAGCATTTAAGTCTCCCAATTGATTGACTGCAGCTCCCATAGTAAAGTCTGGCATGCAAAGAAGAGTAATGACAAAGCTCTTCAAGGATGCTGCTGCTCTCCTTGCAAATTTGTTTCTTATAGTTGTGGTGAAGGGCACATCTTCTGGGCCCTCCCAGTATGGAGGAGAAGGTCATACATGACAGATCCATTCCAGCATTCCAATCCCTCTGAGCCTCTGAATTCCTTCATCAACAGTAAACCAAGGGGTGCCAGGCATTTCCAGCTCATGCATAGTGGGCCATCTTTGGATTCATACCTCAGCCAACCATCCAAACTATTAGTACTTTTCTTTTTTTTAATACTGTAAGCTATTATGTTAAATCTAGAAATCTATGCTTAATAGGACAACATCAATACATTCATCCTGATCTAATTTTATGTTCCTTCCACCATTATCCCACACCCTTTAAATCCATTCCCACATGTTCCCCAGACCTCTGCTTGTATGAATCAGGAAACTCAAGAAGTTCCTTCAGAGTATAGCATATTTCCTCACGGGACACACCCCATACCTCACCTCTAGGGGCCTGCATAGATTTAGATCTAGTTATAGGCCTGGAGGCAAAGGTGGGTGGTGATGGTGGGTCTGGAGAAGTATCAACATTTTCAGGTGGAGCAAATGAATCATAAAATGTCATTACTGTTTTCACAGGCAAAGCAGGATTAGCTCCCTCCAGGGAGGGTGGAAAAGCCAATGCTAGAGAGGGTGGGGGTAAGGATGCCTCAGTTATGGCTAAGGGTGAGGACTCAAAAACTTTTATTCGGTAGATGCATTAGACACAAATAATCCAAACAGGATAAATGCAAGCAAATTATAGTAAAATAATTAGGAAGTAATACATGTATTACTTTTCATACTGCAATTTTAAGTTTTTATAATTTAATTTCTTAAAGATTATGTTTAACAACTGGCTTGCAAATTTTCATAGATCTATGTGTATTAGCTTTAGCATATTAATGAGTCACCCCCAAATAATTAACAATTCCTTACTGTTATTAACTATCCAAATTTCTCTGGCATGTCTCTCTCCCTCCTTTTTACCTACTGAGCAGGATAAAAACATTTAAGCAGGAAGGGAGAGGGAACTTCACCCAGAAATCTACACCAAAATGTTAGGCTTTCCAAATGGTTCGGTGCTGTTTTCTGTGTATAACTCAGTCTGTTGTTAAAGTCTGTTTGCAGGTTAAATTAGATGCCCTCATGCATATTCATGGCACCAGGGAATCATAGTAATATTTCAATTGCCCATCCTGAGGCCCCCAAGAGAAAAAGTTTGGAAAAAACAAGAAACAGGAGAGGGATGTGGAAGAAGGGAAAATATGCCTGTTCCAGGTGGAAAACCATAAACTGATGGATTCTAAGAGAAAAATAATGACCAGGAAGATGGCCATCCTCTGGACCTGATACAGTGGTCGTACCCACCACTGAAGCACAGTTTGCAAAATGCCCTCTGTAAATGTGCTTCCAGAACTGAATACAGTATACCAGATGTGGTAGGGCCTGAGCAGAAGGTATAGTAGGTGTGGCCATCCTTGATGAGGATGCCATGCTGGACTGCAGGTCCACTTTGAGCTCACAGCCAAGCAAAACTCTCAAGACGGATCAATGAATTTGTGCCTCCCAGGACTTGCCCAGACTCCTGGGTGTGCATTCCTGAACTGCCTCCTGTCAAATCTGGTCCCAAACTCTTTCCAACATCATTTCCTAATATGACTTTAAATACCCTCTACCCACTATCCAAAAAACACATAAAATGTCATTTTCATTTTTAAAAATTTTGTTGGGAAAAAATTCCTAACACATATAAAAAGTATAAATAACAGCATGAGGACCTATATCCAGCTCCAACAATGATCAACTCATGCCACACCTGTGCCCCATTTGTTTTGAAGTGAATCCTGAATGGATCATTTCCTCAACAATTATTTCAGGACTGCATACATCCTTTCCAGTGTACCTCTGCTCTAAATATTTCCCTGCTACCACTTTCTTCATCTTTCCAAATCCTATCTCATCCTGCAAGGGTAAACTCCTTCATTGTTACCATTTCATTGCTATTCTTGTTTTTCTTAACTTGGACACTCACAATGTGATTGGCCTAAAAAGCAGGGACCTCTCTGCTCACTCACTGTACCTATAGTGCAATAATTCATGCTTAGCAAGGAAGGAACTAATGGATAACAATTTGATTTTATGAAGTTTGTTAAAATGTGGCACAAAATTTTAAGCATAATGATCAAATTCCTTGTGTGGAAAATGTCTTAGGAAATGACACAGGGCAGGGTATGCAGACAGTGTGATGGGGTAGAAAGAACACTGAACAAAGTCTTCAGTATACATGCTATATCATGTGGCTTCTCTGAGCCTAATTGTTAAACAGAAATTAACTGCAGCCATTCTCCCTCAATAAATTGTCAGAATCAAATGTGATTATATATGTAAAGATGGTTTTGTAATTGATGTACACCATTACTTGTAAATGCAGAAATAATTGGCCATATTACTAGACAACAAAGAATCCCATGGCTTTGGATACTAAATGTATGAAGAGAATAAATTAAATCTTTCAAAAGGAAAAAAGGGGACTGTGATAGATAATACAGTGATCACATGGGATTCAGTACCAACAAAGGAAATCCACAGGAGTATGAAAGCATCCCCAGTGTCTTTCTTAGGCTCAGAACAATGAAGTCATAATAATACACAACTGAGGGACCCCTCAACAAGAGAGTACAAAGGAAGTGATATATATTTTCAGCTATGTCAGACAAAATCTTGTTATATTAAATAAATAAATAAATTGAAAGACAAGGCAAAATTCAACTTGTGATTTTTTTTCCCCAAGTAAAATGGCAGAATCATCCAGTCAAGTAGTTAAAATTCTGAGTTTATGCTCTCCTAGGACATTCTCAAAGGCTTTCATTTCTCAACTTTGCATTCTGCTTTGCCAAACACAATCATTAACATCAAACTGCAAATGTCTAGTGCAATACACCAAATACCACTTAAATTACAAAGGAATTGAGGTCTCTTCTTCCTCCAGCAGAAAAGAGGATAGATAAACTTACCAGTGTCTATTTACAAACAGCACTGCCAGCTTCAGAACCACCCTTTGAGAGATCTGCACAGGCTTAGCCTACCTAAAACACCTTCCTGGGATATTATTAACATTAGTCTTAGTTTTCTTATAAGTAAATTAAAAACTATAGAGGTTGGGGAAAGGCTTACATTTTATAAAACTCTGAATAATCTAGGCCAACATAGGAGAAAGGGTCTTTCAATTTTAGACCTTAATACGACTTAGCAATAGTTGATAAAAAACAACAGCTGCTGAGCCTGGTAAATCCAAATGAGATTATTAGGTCAGAATCACAGAAATACACAGAGAACATTTCAAAATTCCCAGCACACTGACAATAAAGTACCAAAACGGAATCTCATTAGGGAAGAAAACATTTTGTTTAGAAAGAATTTTTTTCAAATAAGGTTTCATCATGTGTAACATTGCTGAGAAGTTATTCGAGAGGAAAAACACAAAAGAATCAGAAGTGTATGCTATACACTAAACAAAAGGTTTCCTTTCTCTAGTTTCTTTCCCCTGGTTAGACAGCACTGCCCACACAAGGTAACTATGTATCCTTACATCATAAACATAGACATTTAAAACACCATGACTTGTTTTTCAAAAATTAGATCATGCTGGGTGGGGTGGCGCACGCCTGTAATCCCAGCACTTTGGGAGCGTGAGACAGGAATCTTGAGTTCAAAGCCAGTCTCAGCAGTGAGACCCTGTCTCTAAATAAAACACAAAATAGGGCTGGGGAAGTAGCTCAGTGGTTGAGTACACCTGAGTTCAATCCCTGGTTCAAAAAAAAAAAAAATTAGACCATATTTTTATAATAAACTTTCCTATATAGATTGCTTTAAGGAAACTGCCAGAGTCATTGATTTTTTTACCCATCATGTACAAGTTTTAAGACCTCTAACAAATAAAGCATTGTGCCTTCTTTGAGGACTTTGAGTACTGTTATCCATGGGAGATCGATTAGCATAAAAGACTTCCAGGTTACAGTCTACATATCTCAAAGTACACATGAAAATTGTAAAGGACCTTATAAGTTTTTTCCCCTATCCCTTGTCTCATTGCTGAACAAAGTCAAATTTCAGAGACTTTACTGCTCTGGCCCTGGGACAGCTACATTTCTTCCAATTTGTCTGCAGTGTTCCTATTCCATCAACAACTATACAAACCTAATTTTTCAACATAAAATAATTTCACTCTACTTTAGAAGTAATAAAGAAAAGGTCAATTTAAGACTACTAAGCTGAATTGAGAAATTATAAAATGTCAAACGATAAAACAGGTAGAAATTTTCCTAGTGTTTCCTTTCCCTAATAGTTCTCTAGCCTCCTGGAAGATAATGAGCTGTCCTGCACAGAGGGATTCCCACTTTATCTGTGCAAAATCAGACTTGATTTTTCACATAGAGCCAGCATGACTTCTCCCAAATCTCTTCGTTTCCAGCTAAAGACATTTAAAAGTCCAGAATAAGGCCCCAAAGGCCCCAGTAAGCAGCTGACATGAGGCTAAAGTTGTCAAATATGCTCAGCATATTACAACAATCATGGAAGCTGTTGCTCACCATGAGATAACCATATGTTAGGCATTCTATAAGTATTTCACTCATTTAATGCCATCAACAAACCCAAAAAGTTTTCTCCATTTTACAGATAAAGCAAACGAGACAGAATTACATAACTTACTTATCTAAGTTTACACAACTAGTAAACTTGAAATAAAACTGGCATCAATGTGAATAATCCTCAAAGAAAACTTTGAGGGAGCCAAGCGCGGTGGCGCAAGCCTGTAATCCCCACGTTTAGGGAGGCTAAGACAGGAGAATCCCGAATTCAAAGCCAGCCTCAGCAATTGCGAGGCACTAAGCAATTCAGTGAGACCCTGTCTCTACATAAAACACAAAAATAGGGATAGGGATGTGGCTCAGTGGTTGAGTACCTCTGAGTTCAATCTCCAGTACCAAAAAAAGAAAACTTTGAGGGGATAAAAAAGTTAAAATTTGCGACCTTTGGTTAACTGTGCAGTGTTAAAATAATTCACATTTTTGTTTAATTACTAGACATATAATAGAAGCAGCCTTAAATAATTATAGCTGTTTATTTGGCTGTGCTCAGTTACAACATTTCAATCTTGTACTGCTTAACTGTAACTTTTTTTCCTCTTCAGTAATTGAATCATCACTTACCAAAATTTGAACTTTAGGATGCTCTAAAATTTTGTTAGCAATAGCTAAAAAAAGTTTCAGAAATTACTTTTGTAATAATTTGCAATTATGTATTCTTTTATCTTACAATTGCTTAAGCCTGTGATTTTTTTCCTCTCCCGAAAATTCAATAAATTTAAGAAATGCCCCCAAAAAAAGGCAGCTTAGCTGGATAGGATGAGCAACAATCTTAACATGTATACATTTATTCAATAATTCACTTTGTAAATAATTAGTGGCCATTACCTGGTGAATGGCATTGAAGAATCAACAATGGCAAACAAAATGAATAAATGAATAACTTCACCAAAGAGCTGCTACCCCTTCCTCACAGAATTTACAAACTGGTGATAGAAACAAAGATTAATCAAAAAACTAGTCAATTATTTTTATTGCTATCATATGCGTAACAGATGAAAGAGGGCAGGGAGTCCTTGAAACTCAGAGAAGCTACAAAGAAGGCAGAAGCTGGGCCACTGTGAGAATTCAAAACCTTGTTCTAACAGATCAAACTCCTCTCTAGACCCTCATCTAAAGGTGGGTAAAAGTTCAGCAAATAAAACATAACTGGAAAATCACAAAAGCAAGATACATTCAGGGCTAGGAGGTCTTTATCTCACCGCAGCTTCCTGGTACACGCGAGTGGCCTTGGATTAAATTCAAGTTCAAATGTTACCAGAATTTTAACCCCTTTAAAAGTAAAATCCATGTATCACATAAAAAAAAAAAAAAAATTCTAAACCACAAACATATTACATAACGGTATCAAGACAGCAGTTGTTAATATGGTCAAAAAAAATTTATTCTTGGTATTATCAGTCCTTTCTGTTCTCATGAGCGTCTAAAGTTGGTTACCTCAGCCACCTGATGTAGTAGATACCTACAAAGAGACTGAGAATGGGGGCTGGGGTTGTGGCGCAGTGGTAGCGTGCTCGCCTAGCATGCATGGGGCACTGGGTTCGATTCTCAGCACCACATAAAAACTAAAATCCACATAAAAACTAAAATAAAGATATTCTATCCACCTACAACTAAAAAATAAATATTAAAAAAAAAAAAAAAAAAAAAAGAGACTGAGAATGAACTCCTAGCCTCAACTTCAGTCAAGTTACACAATCTCACAGAATGCTAGCTTCTGAATTGGTAAAAACAGAAATAATTCTACCTGGCCTATTTTCTACCTTCACATTGATGATAACATCAAAAGCAATGGAAACTACTTCCGCCCAGGAGGTGGTCAGAGAATAGTAGACCATGAAAGAGGAAACTCCTCACAAACACAACCTCTCTGTTCTCCCAGCCTGAAACCTACCCAGCGTGCCCACAGTTTTCTAGCCTCCTGGAAGACAATGAGCTGCACACAGGGACTACCTGTTTCAATACACCTTGGCTGTGCAAAAGGAGCCTTCACCCTTCCCAAAGAACAACCAGTATTTCGCCAAATCCTGTTTCATTTCCAGTCAGAAAACATTCACATGCAGGAGTGATGGTATGAAAATTGTGGTAATGTGATGTATTCTCACTCTGGTAACCTGATATACAAGAGAGGATTTGTGGAGAACTAAATCCATTCCTTTTCTGAGAAAGGACTTGAAAGTAAGAAGTTACAATAAAATTAGTAAAATCTTAGTAAATATAGTTTGACTTAATTATCATAGGAGAAAAGGAAATAGTTAATCCTATGACTTTTTTTCCTCAAATTTCTTTTATATTATTCCACTCTACACCATCTCATGGCCCCATGTGTCTCCCAAGATGATCTCCCTCGCCTCCACCACATCCTTCATATAGCTGTCATTGTTATTGTCCCTAAACAAATCTGTCACCACCCTTTGCTTCAAAACCTTCCTGGTAGCCAGGCGCATGGCACACGCCTGTAATCCCAGCACTTTGGGAGGCTGAGACAGGAGAATCACAAGTTCAAAGCCAGCCTCAGCAACGACGAGGTGCTAAGCAACTTAGTGAGACCCTGTCTCTACATAAAACACAAAATAGGGCTGGGGATGTGGCTCAGTGATCGAGTGCCCCTAAATTCAATCCCGGGTACCAAACAACAACAACAAAAAAAAAACCTTCCTGGTAACTCCTGGACCATTCCTAGTCAAGCCATGTGCTGTTTACAGGGCTAAAACTGCACCTCCAAGCCCACCTCAGGCAGAGGCTGAGCCAAAATCAACATGGGTGTTCCAACTCCCACTCCTGTGCTCTCCTCAGTCATGCCACCAAGGGGAAAAGCTGCCTCAACAGGGAGGAATATGCCATGTTGGTATTTTCAAAACACCATGTGTGGCATTCGTTCCAAATCAGTGATACAGCCACTACAGCAAATAACAAAGTTGACAAATATGGGTTCATCAGGTAAAAAGAAAGATGCCAAATGGGTGAAGAAACAAGAATGTAGAGCTGGAAGGAAGTTCAGGACCTCATGACATAACACAATAGTCCCATGAATCATGAGCCTATTTAGGTCCAAAAATTTGTGGATGATGACTTTATACTCTAAAATATACTTGTTATTTTAAATTGTACATGCCATCTAACCAGAAAAGTATAGGCAATATAAAAATTTAAAAATGATAAATTTAAAAATAATTGTACAGAAAGTAGAACTGAGTAACTGGGATGTTTTATTTAATCTTTGGGTAGTTTACAAGGGATATCTAGGGATATGATAAATGAAAGAATGAACATGCATGTAGAAGGTTAAACACTGGGTAATTCTTGTATCTTATGGAAGTCATTAATTTTCACAATATTTTATTATAATTTTAAAACAAACACAAAATAAGCATGCATTAACTACTTATTTTTTTAAAAGTCTAATGGCAACAACAAAATACCATAAGCTTTTAGCAATCAGGATTGATTTTTATTAAATTAAAAGAAAATCTACCACAAGTACCTTGAAAAGGGGTTCTAAGCTGGCAAATCTTCTCTGTTGAAAGATTAAGTTAAATGATGCAAACTCAAGCAAGAGAATTAATGACTGGTAGCCAGGCATGGGGCATATGCATGTAATCCCAGTGATTTGGGAAGCTGAGGCAGGAGATCACAAATTCAAAGCTAGCCTTCGCAATTTAGCAAGACCCAGTTTCAAAATAAAAAGATCTGGAGATGTAGCTCTTTGGTAAAGTGCCCTTGGGTGATCAATCCCCAGTACCAAAATAGATAGATAGATAGATAGATAGATAGATAGATAGATAGATAGATAGATAAAATAAGAGAGAGAGAATGATTGATAAGCTTTAAAAATGTCCAAGATACCCTTCCAGGTAATATGCTTCAGCAGAAGCATTGGTTCTCTGTAGCGTATTGACTAATATTATGGAGCTAATTTTTCTACTATATCCTCTCCATATACCCCCATTGATCTTTCTTCTCTTCACAACTCCTGAGTCTGAGAGAGAGGAGTGGCAAAGTGTAGGAAAATGGGAATAGCAGGACCCAAATCAGCCCATAGTTCCAGTGCCCCCCTCCCAGTTGGGCTGGTCTATTTCTGCCACCAATAAAGAATGCCTGAAAGAGCTAGATCTCTTTTCACCATTATAAACCATGCAGGAGATGCTTACTACATCTGCTTTGTTCTCTATTTCTGTGCTGCCTATTACCATAGTAACGAGGCACACAGATGAAAAAGTAGGCTAGAAATTCCAAAAAATGGGGGTGGGGAGAGGAACATAGAGGAAAGGGCCTTTCACTGATTGAGAAAAAAGGTAAGAATTTCTTCTATTAGAGTCATCAGTGAATTAAGGGACAAACCCGAAAAAAAAAAAAAAAAAAAGGTTTTCTTTGGCTTTATAAGAACAACAACAACAAAATCAGCCTAAAAGCTCAATAAATATCAATGTTTATAGGAGGTAGACTTGCTAGAATTCTGAGATTTTAAAATTAGAAGTATTTTACTAGAAAATCTTGAAGATGCAAATTAAAACCTTTGAACAGCAGCTACTTTGGGAAATCATGTTCTAATTCCATAGTGTGGATGATTACTACTTAACAATTTGAGTTATTTTGTAGTATGAAAAGTCGAGACATCTTTAGGAAGTGTGGTTGGAAAGATAAGTTGCTACAATGAATATTTTCCTGACAGTGACTAAGCTTATCTTCCAAGTTTTACAGAATGTCTCCAGAGGAAATTACTGGGTAAGGGAGACTTTCCTTTCACCCTAAAAGAATCACTACTGCCGGACGCGGTGGTGCATGCCTGTAATCCCAGCACTTTGGGAGGCTGAGACAGGAGGATCGCAAGTTCAAAGCCAGTCTCAGCAATGGTGAGGTGCTAAGCAACTCAGTGAGACCCTGTCTCTACATCAAACACAAAATAGGGCTGGGGATGTGGCTCAGTGGTCAAGTATCCCTGAGTTCAATCCTGGTACCAAAAAAAAAAAAAAAAGAAAAAAAGGAATCACTACTTCTGTTGAAAGAGGGACAAAGCTTTTCCCACCTCTAGTCCTTCTGCTGTCTGTACAGAGACCCTGAAAGTCATACCATTCCATATCCATTCCTTAAAACCATGCAGTACCAAAGTTTCAGTCACAAGGGAAGAGAAATATTCCCACTTCCAGATCTCCATTTCTTGGTTTTTTTCTTTCTGGCCATCAGTCTGAGATTTTGCTTATCATTTTCCAGGACATTTGAACACTTGAGATATTATTTATTTTGTGATTCTGGTAGGAAATGGGTAAAGAGCCACCCAAACCACCTTCCACTTCGGGAGGTTTTACTCTACATAAAATGGTGCACATCCCAGGTTGTTCAGGTTGCCATAGCAAAAATGCCATAAATAAGATAGTTTATAAACAACAAATGTTAATTTCTGATAGTCCTAGGACCTGTCCACATATATTATATAGTCCACATAAAGTCACTGGCAGATTTGGTGTCTGGTGAGGGCCCACTCCTTACAGTGATTTCCCACTGTTTCTTCACGTTTGGGTCTTGTTATGATTTGGAAATGATCTGAGTGCTCCTATAAAGGCCCCCATGTTAAAGGCTTGGTCCACAGGGTGGCAGTATTGGGAAGTGGTGTTAAGAGGTAGGGCCTGGTGGAGGTCCTTAGCTCATTGGAAGTGTGACGTAGATCTTATGCCACTCTTTGGTAGTTCAGGAGAAAGTCTGGTACCTTCTGCTCTTTCTGCCTCCTGGCTAGAGTTGTGATCCTTTCTCTGCACATGTTCCACTATCTAAAATGGAGCCAAAGCCTGTGTTATGTTTCAGCCATCAAAACAATGTACTAAACAAACCTCTTTTCTTTAGGAAAACACCTGCTTCAGGTATTTTGTTATAGTGATGGAAAACTGGCTAACACAAGCCTTTATTTTATATGGCACCAATATCTTTCATGAGGATTCCATTCTCAAGAGCCAGTCACATCCCCAAGGCCTCACCTCTCAACACTATTGCCTTGGGCATTAGGTTCCCATACATAAATCCTGGGGAGGGCACAGATATTCAGATCATGACAACATAAAAAACAGGAAATGCTTTAGAGACAATAATTGTTTTAATTTCTAACAAAGGTCAAACTCACTAATCCCCCAGCCTTTACAGAATGTAATGCTCTAGCTATTTACAGATTTTAATGAACAATGCAGTGGAAAACTTTGTGGGAATCTTGGGTCCTTGATTCAGCCACTAAGTAGTCTGAATCAGTGGACCATTTTTACTTTGCTTTTCTCAACCTTAATGTCTTATCAGTAAAAAGAAAATGACAGAACTAGAACACAGACATGAATGTGGAGGGGGGTTTCTAAAGATGATTTCAAGGCATGTTCAAACTGTATGCACATGACTACATGTATATTATGAAAAAGGTCCTCAAGGATACCTAATAGAAAAAGTTAAAAATCAATAGATACTCTGTTGGGTCTCTTTCACATAACTCCAGCATACCATGACTAAACTCAACTTACCCGAATCCCCCAAAGCCTTGGAGTCAGAATCAGGTGTACATCACAGGCAGGACTTCTCACCAATGCCCCCCAGGAATTAAATGGCCACCCATTTAATTTCTATCACTAACTACTCTCCAGCCCTTCATGCTGCTTTATTTTTCTTCATACCATCTATTATATGACATTATCCCTTGCATTGGCTTCTGGTCTATCTTCCCTCCTCTAGGATATTCAAAGAATTTTTTTCCTATTTCTTCATTGTTGGATTTAGTGTCAGTACCTGGTGATGCCTGGCAATTAGTAAGTGTTCAAAAACAAAAACAATTGAATAAATTTTTCAAAATCAGTAAAATGAAACATATCAGAACAAAGACCCAAATATATTTATTGTTCTTTTTTAAAAAATCTGGGGTCTGCCAGGAGCCATGCTTTCTACTAGGCATTTTACAAGTATATCTGTTTCACTTAATTTTCATATTATTTCTTTCAGTCAAGTTTCCCAATCCTTAGAGTCTTTTATAAAATAACATATCTGTGAAAAGAAGTCAGGCACTATATAGTAGAAAAAGCTGCTTTATCTGGATTTGAGTACCAGGTCTGCCACTAAATGTGAGGTTTGCTAAGAAAAGCTACATATCCTCTATGGAGCTTGGTTTCCACATTTGTAACACAGGGATGTAATACTTACTCCACGTACTACAAGTCACCATGAGAATAAATGTGAAAAAAAAAACAAAACACTTTAGTATGTTAGAAGTGACATGATGTAATAGACAATGCAGTGTAGGTTCCTATCCAGTGTCCAGGAGAAACTTGCTATAAGCTGTTGAGAGAAGGCAAAAGAGCAGGGACAGCTGCACAGTATCCTCTCATGCAGGGCTAGAGCCTCCAGGAAAACCTGGAATAACTGGGAGGTTCCCCAAGAAAGGCTTTCCACTCAACAGGACAACAACTAGGTCAATCACAAACTATGCTCAGTTTCTCTCAGACTGCATTACTCCACCAAGAAAAATAAAATGTCTCGTCTAACCTGGAGCAAAATATTTTTACATGTTACAATTTATAAACTCCTTTTGGGAAGAAATAAGCTTTCTTGATAAATTGTTAAGCATTTTTTTCCCAATAGGTTTAGTATTTGCTCCAGTTATTTGTTGACCCAGATATCAGTTAAGTGTTTTGTGATCTTTAACCAAAGTTCTTTTTGTACCTAATCTAACAGTATCAAAAATATGTACAGTATAATTTCTGACCGTTCTAGGAAAGTCTGTTCACGTGTTCTGAAAATGGGCAATGCTGATAAATCACTTTGGTATCCATTGGGTATATTTCAAAGAGTGACATAATCTAACCATGCTCTTTCCCTTTTATTCATTCTTTTCCCACATTACAGAAGGGCAAACCCTCACTTCTTAGTAGTTTGTTTCTGGTGCGCTGCCTTGGGGTGTACAAATTTCAGGCCACCAAGCAAAGGGTCATTTTGACAGACCCATAGGGTTATAGATGTTGAGAAAGTGAAAGACTTCCATGACAGAGAAGGAAATTCTTTTAGGAATGAGAAGAAAGTTTCCATTTCTTTCCTTAGAGCAACAATGAAGGAGGACCTAATCAAGTTGTCAGTCAGTAGAACACTGAAAATCATTTTTGTGATCAATCACTAGATTGATTTCATTATGGTTTGAATGTGAAGTGTCCCCCAAAAGCTTATGTGCCAAATGAAGTCTTAGTCCTCTATGTAGCAATGTTCAGAGGTGGGGATCTGGTTAAGCGATAGGATCATGAGAGCTCTGACTTCATCGATGGATTCATCTACTGAGGGATTCATAGTTGGAGGGTGGTGGAAACTGTAGAGGTGGGGTCTATTTGGGGAGTCAGGTCCTTGGGGGTGTGCCATTAGGAAGTATATCTTGTCCCTGATGCCCTTCTCTTTGCTTCTCAGCTGCCTTGATGTGAGCAGCTTTTCTCCACCATGCTCTTCTGCCATGATGCTCTGCCTTACCTCATGCTCAAATCTTCTTTATGTTGTTTTTCTCAGGTATTTTGTCACAGCAATGAAGCTGACTAATAGCATATGATCAGGAGTTTAAATAATAAAGCAGAATTTTACTGTCTTCATTTCCTATACTTATTTATGAGGCAAAGTTTCTTAAGCACTTCAGTTTCTTTTTTAAAAAAGCATTTGATTTTATTTGAAGTCGATCTTATTCTCACAATTAATATTTACCTATGCATAAACAAACTGTGTTTAACTCCCTATATCTCATTAAAGAAATACTTTTCCAGTAAAATTTTACCTATGAGTAATAAACATCAAAATTTTAATATACTTGTGGCCATGGTCAGTTGTGTATAATAAATAATGCAATCCAAAAGAAATTTTATTTACTATTTAGAGCTTTCATTGTCATAAGCACTTTAAAAAAATAAACTCTGAGCATGTGTGTATGTGTGTGACAAGAGTATAAAAAGGTAATCAAGAGCCGGGCGCGGTGGCTCAAGCCTGTAATCCCAGCACTTAGGGAGGCTGAGACAGGATAATCGCGAGTTCAAAGCCAGCCTTAGCAATGGCAAGGCGCTAAGCAACTCAGTGAGACCCTGTCTCTATATAAAAACACAAAATAGGGCTGGGGATGTGGCTCAGTGGTCGAGTGCCCCTGAGTTCAATCTCCAGTACCAAAAAAAAAAAAAAAGGTAATCAAGAAAAGGCTTTCAAACAGAAGAATCTTATATTGGGATTAAATTTTGAAAATGATGAGGAATCAAATTAGTTCCATGAACAAAAAGAACTATATAAATCTGCTGGTTTTTGTAGAAAAGTGTGTTTTATTTTTTACATAAATGATGATAAGTATCAAATCATTTTGACATTTAATTTAGTTTCCACTGGGTACATTTAAGAGTTTTTTTTTTAAATCAATGTTTATATTATCAGAAATGTCACTCCTTAACAACTATTTAAACTAATGATGAAAAACTTTAGCTATTGACTTTGAAAATCAGTACAGCACACAGCTTTTCACAATCCTTTAAGTAGTACTCAAAGGAAAACAGAGGCACTGTTTTAAAATACCTGTAAGCCAAGAACTAACCATGTAACATCCTGACTTCTAATGGAAAGACAAAGAATTATTTCAGATAAGTGCAAAAGCTGCTCCAAGCATCCCTTCCAAGTTGCTAAATCTGGAACTCTGAGCCCAGTAAAAGTTCATGAAACACTATCTCACTGACAAAGTATTTTGGCCATTCAACTGATACACCTATTAACAGCAGTATAATATATCTTATTACTTCTAACCTTCAAGGGGATATTCTTTCAAGTCTTGGTCAAATAGGAGTCAAAAGTATGTTATTGAAATGAAGCCTGGAGTAGGTAACACATATGCTGAATTGCACTCCTAATCTTCTCTGGATATCCACCATACATCAGGTCTCAGGCCCAGTCCAGGAAGCCCAGCAGATGAACAAAATATATTTATTTTGAAGGAACACTCAGGAGGTGATGGAGGTGTTATCTGCCATAGGCTCAAGGATTGGGGAACATGGCTCAAGGCAGCACAGAGGCAGGAGTGAGGGGCTCTGAGGGAGGGTAGGCAGAAGGCAGATGTCAGAAATTGGCTTTCAGAAGAGGGATGCTTGAACTCAGTCTTGTAAGATGTGCACAGGTTTGTCCAGAGGATCCCAGATAAAGGGAAGAAATAAAGCCAGGGAGTGAAGCCATTTGGTTACCTAGAATCTTTTTCCTTGTGTGGCAAATAGTTCAGAATGGCTGAGTATGGGGGTATAACTATATCCACGCTCTCTGCACTTGGGATGCAGAAATGACAGAGCAGCCAAAGGTGAAAGTGAAGAGCTGCAGAAGCCATATGGAGAGACCTGATTATATGATATACTGCTGCACTTGGACTTAATCCTTGTAGCAAAGGGAACTATCATATCATCCTATGGCATTAGGATGAGATTTGCCTTTTAGAAAGGTTATTGCATTGTGGACAACATATTCATGGTTGGGGGAAGGAAGATGGGCAAGACTACAAACTAAACTATCAGCTAAAAGACAATTACTCATGCTCCTAGAAAAGACTCATGCAGCAAAAAGAGGCTACAGAGGAAGGGTGGTGATGGGAGGACCTGAGGGATGTGGCTCCATACCCATTAGTTACCAATAGTACAGGCAGGGGTGTAGAAGAGAACGAGGCAAGGAGAAGCCCAGGGTAAGCTAGTTCTAGTTTCCTCTGGGTGAGATAACTGAGTACATAGAATAGCTATTTGCAAAAATATAGCACCTCCAGGAGAACAGCAAGCTATGGGGAAAGAATGATAAAGCTCTTTCTCAGATGTTTCTACTGAGTGTATCAAAAAAGTATCTGTATTTAAAGTTTGCCAGTATAGCACAAATACATTGTAAGAGAATTCAGTTATTGCTGAATTATGTAGCTCCTTTCACAGTATCATACTGCAAGGTTATATATTAGATATACTTATTTTAAAGGTAGCTCCAAACATTATGAAATGCTTCCTTTGGAACAGTGCAATAAATCAGCATGTCCCTGCCTTGAGGTAGGCTCATCTCATGTCTTAGCTCATTTTAAACCACATTCCTTGTTCATTCTGTGAAGTAGATGGCACAGGTATTAATATCCTCATTTTATGCCCTGTGGGGTAAAATTACTTGCACCCTATTACATGCAGTAGTTTGTAAGCCCACTACAGAGCAGGTCAACAAGAGACCAAGTCCTTGCTTTCACAGAACTTATATGCTGGGGAAGGTGAGGGGAAATGAACATAAAAAGCAAGCAAACTTAACACCCAGGTGTGAGAGACTGATGGGGACAGAGGAAGGTTTGGTTATATCACGTAAGGTGGCCAGAAAAGGTACTGTTGAGATCACATTTGAGTGGGTACTTCATTGAGAAGGAACTAGGAGGCACATTGTAAGAGAAGAGCTTTCCAGGCAGAGGGAACTGCATCTGAGAAACCCCCAAGTAGGAGCAAGCTTCCTTCCACTGGGGGAGGAATTGAATTCCAAATGCTAGGACAAATGCAGAGCAAGAAGTCCAAGTTACAAGGGCATTCCTGGGAGGGTGAAGGTGAAAAGACTTCTGGCATCTTAGGGCAGCACTAGCACAGCATAACTTCCCTTGGGGTAACCTGTGAACCCCACCACTGTGCACAATATGGTGCCTCAAAACTGCATTATGACTCACAAATGCTTTTAGAAGACAAGTCACAGCTCAGTTGAGGATGGCTTATTTTGGTATTGAAATGGGGCCAGGAACAAACTCATTTAGTTTTGCCTAAAGAGATGAACTTTAAAAATCTTCAGATGAACAGAATTCATTTTAAAAGCATCCACTCTGATCAAGAACTTAACCTGCAGTCCAAGGCCAGATGGCTTTGCCCCCAAGGTTTAGTCAAGCCATACCACCATCAGTGGGAGACCTGGAAAAAGAGCTTCCTCCAAGGCTGTTCCAGGGATTAGAGCCCCACAGGCTCCCCCATTAGCTCAGCTAGACAGGGCAAGAGGAAATGACATCCCCTGCCAAAGGTACTCCCCTCCAAGCTGAGTGTCTATTTATACAAACCTGACAGCCACAGAGGAACTGGGTGTTGGGGTTCCTCACTGGCCCTGAGATGGGCCATTCTAAGCACAGTAGTGCAGTTGATCCTCTGAAAACGTTGACTTACACCTCCCACCCTGGGGTCATTTTCCATTGCTGTTTTATGGGCTACTTATTCTTCTGCAAACTATCTCTTAACAGCTTTTCCCCATTTGGCTACATGGCTTCAAAATATATTCGTGAAGAGTGATGCAGATCAACTATTTGACTCTCTCTGAAAAGATTTCAGCTTATAACTCCCTTTCTCAGATATATCTGCTTTCTGCCTTTCTCAGAGGTATCTGTATATTAAGTTTGTCAGTGTTGCACAAACAATGTAAGAGAATTAAATCATTCCTGAGTTATATAGCCCTTTTCACAGTATCACACTGCACAATTATATATTGCATACACTTATTTTAAAGGTGGCTCGAAACAGTATGAGTGCCTCCTTTGGAACAGTGTTGTAAACCTGTAGGTCCCTGCCTGGAGACAGCTCATCTCATGTCTAAGTTCCTTTTAAACCACAAAACTCTTCATTCAGCTACTGTAGTCACTGGCCAATGTTTTGTTCCTTAAGTCACCACTTCCATATGCTTTGACAGCACCTGTATGTCTCCTTCCTAACAACTTTCACAGTGGCAACTTTCATGTGTGTGCAGTGATAAATTCACCTGTCCCTCTCAATATCCTGCAGCTTCCATAAGAGTAGCAACCATATATTCTTGCTTACGGTTGCATCTCTAAAACTTAGTATAGTGTCTGACATACAGTAGGTGCTTAATAAATAATTGCTAAAAATACTTTGAAACATACTCAATAGTGGTAATGTTTAGTGTCTGAGAATAGATCAGCCAAAAATCATTCCAATCAAAGATGAGGAAGGTGAAAGCTTGGCTATTCTTGTTTTTATCAAAAGATATGGAACAATTTTGCTACTATCTGGGTCTGATTTTGGAGACAATTCTAAAAAGTTTGACTAGAAAGTCAAAAACATTCATTTGGATATGCAAAGATGACTAATTTTAAAATGTAATTAAAAAAATAGAGTAAGAGTTGATTTTTTAAAAGTTTCACCCCAGTTAGGCCAAATTAAAAAGGAAAAACAACCATTTCTTTCATCAGACATGGTATTAAGCTCTCTGTATCTATTTTTCCCCCATTTAATCCCATCCCAGTCTGCAGATAAGGAGACTGAGAGTGGGAGAAACTAGGTTGCACATTGAGTAAGTGACAGCCAGGATTTGCATCTAGGTCGATTTTATTTGACAAGACATGTTTTTAATATAAGCCATGTTTTTAAGCTAAGAAATAAATGCTAACATTGAGTGATAATATGTTGTTCCCTGTCATTCAAACATCCTCTATGCCTCCCATGACAAGGTACAATCCTGTAGTCTGGAATCATCACCAATAGGGGCAAATGCCCAAATATCTAAAATAGGATTTGAATGTCAATGATGTTTTAGCAGGAAAACAAGATAATTTATGAAAAATCAATGGGAGGAATATGAACTAGTATTTTGTGTTAGTCAACTCTTTTGTTGCTGAGACCAAAATACCTGACATGAACAACTCAGGGAACAAAAAGTTTGTTTGGGGCTCAAAGTTTCAGAGGTTCAGTCCATGGTCAGCTGACTCCTTGCTCCGGGCCTGAGATGAAGAAGAACATCATGGCAGAAGGGTATGGTGGAGGAGAGCTGTTTAGTTCATGGTAGCTAGGAAGCAGATAGAGCAAGAAAGAAGCCAGGGACAAGATAGAGTGCAAGGGCATCCCCCACCCACATGTCCTACTTCCTCCAGCCATGCCCCATCTGCCTACAATTGCCAACCAGTAGTTCATTCAAATTACTAATCCAGCAAATGGAATAACCCAGTGATGACGCTACAGCTCCCATAATCTAATCATTCCACTCTGAACATTATTGCATTGTCTGTCTACCTCATGAGTCTTTTGGGTATCTCTCAAGTCAAGAAAAAAGAGATTTAGAATAACTGTGATGTTTGAATACTCAACATTCCTTTTATCTTAAGCATGTGACCTCTGCCCCATGTTTTCAGCTAGGAATAAGACTGTATGAATAATGGACAATATTTCCCAGACTGAGTCAGGAGGTGAGATCAGGCACTAAGTGCTGGACAATGAGATATAACAAGAATATGATGATTTCTAGGAAATTTTCTTAAAAGACCATAGGTTCTTGCCTTTCTCCTCTTCCCTTTCTTATTTCCCCCTTCTGCTACTGAGAAGTTGGACATGATGGCTAAAACCTCATCTTAGATCATGAGGTTGGGAACTTCACCTTTTGTATGAAAGATCCAATAAAAGAGAGAACTGAACTAGGACCCATCCCTAGATCATTTGTCTATAACTTTTACTTTTAATGTGAAAGAGAAATACACATCACTTGGATTAAGCCATTGTTCTTTATGGTCTTGGTAACTTGTAGTTAGTGTTAACTAATCCAGCAACTCACCCAAAGTGATGACAGAGTTCTAATGTAAGTAAACCCATCAGTTTGCAAAGTTCAGGCTCTTAGATGAAAGCCTGAAGAGCTCCTGGTTCTAAATTAGAATAGATTTATTTTTTTAAAAAAAGTTTTGAAATGCTGAAAATAATTTGACAGAAGAAAATAAGGAAAGTTTGAATGTGCTCTCAATTTTGCATATGTGAGAAAGAATCCAAAGGAACATGCTAGTTGGCATTAAAGAATTTGGTCTCCATCAGACATGGTTAGAGGAGACTCTCAGTCCCCTGCATGGAGCTGGAAACAGAGGAAAAAGAGAAGCTGTGCACTGGCAGTTTCCATTAAAGTAGTGTTGCAGAAGAGTGGGCACTGCAGAAGGAAGCTGTGGAAAGGAACACAAGATGAGACAGACAAGATGAATAACAAAGGACTCTGAAATTGAAGAAGCAGGAGATGAAGTTCAAATATACACAGACTGAAAAGCGACAGGCAGAATCATGTGACCCATATCAAAGACAGTATAAAGGCCAAAAAGGCAAAAAGGTCAAGGTTGAAGTCCTGACAACTCATTTTTTATTCATTTCCTTGACTCTGTTCACAGCAGCATTGAAGGAGTTACATTTAAGTTGTGTTGCAATTGAGTAGAATCTTAAATGAAAGGAAGTCATAGAACAGGGAGTTTATTATTACCCTTTGTTCAATTTCTAAGTGAATGACAGTGATAAGAGAAAGATCCAGCGATTGGAATTAGGCCTAATTTTATTAAAAATCAATCTTAATGATCCAGAAAAAGAAAAATAGATTACCGTGTCTACCAAAGGCATTATTTTACACCCCAGCAGAAACTAAGTCACACCACAGCCATGCAGGAAGTTTAGACAATAGAGATGAGAAATAAAATGAAAGAAAGCAATAGCAATAAAGGAAGTCAGCAACATGAAAACAAACATGACACAAATTAGAAGGCATTTTACAATTGGTTAAACTAATTCTCCACTGTGCTTTGGCTTCCAAAATTCCTTTCGGGTGGTCACAATTCAAAGTAGTTTGCTGGTACATCCAGTGCTCTGGGAGTGGGTACAGCAGTGAGGGACATGTTATACTGAAGGCAATGCAAATCATTCTACCAAGTGGGGTAGAATATGACATAATTTGCATGTATTTGTTTCTGATAACATCAGTGGATACTAGAAGGAAGCTGGGAAGGAGAAATAACAATAAATTTTGAAAATTCAGCTTGAGAGACACTAAATGAAAATTAGGCACTGGATGAACTAGGCTATTTTTGTATGGATTGTGGAGCAAAGAGGAATATGCATACTTTAAAATTTTAAAAGCTTGTTTATAAGTAAAACTTTAGTTAAAATAAGAATAAATTTTAAAATATTTCCCCCTTCAACTTTAGAAAGCAAAACAACAACAACAAAAAATGACAAATCTCAGGCCCCTAACAGAAAATACCAACATTGATTAGTCTAAAAAACTCTGGACACCCAGTATTCTTTTAAAATTATATTGATTAGGGCCTTTTATTTCAATTAATGTTGGCGTTTTCATTTCATGGATGAAATTAAAACAGTAGTAGGGAATAGTGATAGGAGTAGGAAAGAGGCTTTAAAAAGCAAATCTTATCTAGTCAAATGAAATCACTCAAAATATGAAAATGTACATGTGGGAACATCTTTCCTACTGAAGAAAAACAAACAGTAAACTTAATTCTAACACACAGGTTAAACAAAAAAATTTCTAGGGAATGTGGGTAAAAGAAAAGTGCCACAACTCAATCCAGGCGCGGTGGCGCCCACCTATAATCCAGCATTTAAGGAGGCTGAGACAGGAGAATCGTGAGTTCAAAGCCAGCTTCAGCAACAGCGAGGTGCTAAGCAACTCAGTGAGACCCTGTCTCTATATAAAACACAAAATAGGGCTGGGGATGTGGCTCAGTGGTCGAGTGCCCCTGAGTTCAATCTCCAATACCAAACAAACAAAAAAGAAAAAAGAAAAGTGCCACAACTCAACTGCACACTCAATGACAGATTTACCCACTCTACTCCCTGAGCCAAGGGCCCTCTTTTGAGCTTAGAGCAGTATCAGACATGTTAGGGCTTATAATCTTAAATCACACAGGCCTAATTACTTGGGGGATTAGCTGTCATTTTGCATTCTCTTCAAGAAGGGAGCTGCTGACTAGGAAAGCCAGGGGCCAAGTAAAGTCACCTTGGCATCCACAACTCAGACCATTTTCGGTTCTCAGGAGGTGTAACCTGTGCACAGATGGGTACTGGACTTGTTAATTAATTATACTGTTCTTTTCTGTATTTCAGCTGTACACTTAGACTTAGGAGGCAGCAGCCACATGCCACTAAAACACATGCCACTTAATTATTAGTAGAAATCATAGTCAGTTGAAGTGCTGGGGACGGAACCCAGGCCTTGCTCATGCTAAGCGTGGTGCTCTACTACTGAGCTACACCCTCAGCCCCTAATTCTTTTTTATGTACACTGAACAAATTACCTATTTTAAATTGGTTACACATTTACAATTTAAAATTTTCATGCAAATATGTTTTACAGTGGAGTTGTGTGTGTGTGTGTGTGTGTGCGCGTGCTGGTGGGAGCACGTGCTGTTTTTAAGCAGGGTGGATGTATTCAAGAAAGCCCACACATTTTGTTTTTAAATTTAGGTTAGTCCTTTTTTGGCGGGTGGGGATGGCCAGGCAGTGGAGTATTGGGAGAGAGCCTTTCTGACCACAGAGACAACTCTTCCACAAATGTCATCCGACTAAGGGCAACCTATGGACTTTGGGAAGTCAGTTGAGGACGCAGATTAATGAGCCAACTCTCGGCCTCCTCCCTCCTGCCATCTCAGCACCTGCTCAACTATAGCGCAGGAGTAAGAAACTCTGAACCTCTCTCTCTGAATGGCCATTAGTTGCCCCCTACTCCCTCAAACGGAAGAACCACCAATATCACCAAATTACAGACAAATACAGAGTATCCTAGAGTATAAAATCTTTGCCAACAAGCAACGCCAAGGCAGGGACAAGTGACAATAACCAAATGTAGACCCCTTGAGGGAGTTTCGCTCATCTGGGGTGAGACCCCAGCCTGAGAAAGGAAAACCTTTTCCCTTAGCTCCCCGACAACTCACACCCAGGTGCAGCGCCGAAGTACTGGGGCACAGGGGGGACCGTCTTGGCGCGGCTGCCCACTCCTCTTGCCCCAAATGACCCCAGCATCCAGGAGAGGTCCTTTCAGGAGTACTGCTCCCCTCTCTCGCTGAGGCAAGGGAGCGGTGAAGCCCCCACTCACCTCTCCGGCCGCGCCACTTGCCCACAGCCCCGCTTCCAGGAGACGCGTGGACAGGTAACCGCACCTGCTCAGCCAACCCCACCTGCTGCGTCCCCTTATCCTGCCCTCCTCCTCCACCACCTGGGTCGACTCAGTTCCTCCTTCGCGAGCCCGGGTGTCACGCTTCGACCTACCTGCGCGACTCCAGCCCCGGGCGCCGGCGCTCTCCGCAGCGTGCGCCCCGCGCCTCTTCGGGCGCGCCGGCGGCGGCCCTGCGCCAGCACTTTCCCGGCTGCCCGGGGCTGCGGACTCAGCGGGAAGCCCCGGCGCTGCCCGGCTCGCCGCCTCCGACCGGCTCCATTGTGACGCGGCGCGTTCCGCCGGCCAATGGGCGCGCAGAGGCGCGAACCGCTGACTAAGTTCGCGGGAGGAGGAGGGGACGGGGCGGAGGCAGGGAGGAGGCAGGGTGGAGGCAGCGGCCGCGGTGGTGGCAGTGGTAGCGGCGGCGAGGAGGAGGAGGAGGAAGAGGAGGGAAGAGGCTGTGGCAGCTTGGGTAGCGGCTCCTGCTGTGAATTTTTCGACTGCCTGGGCCCGAGTGTTTGCCCGGCTTTGGGACTGCGGGGGCCGGTGACTCACCCTAGGTGCTGGAAACAAAGCGCAGCTGCTATCTCCCCGAGCGCGCCATGTGGCGGCCCCGGCCCCCTCGCTCAGCCTCGGGTCCGCAGGCAGCAGGGCACAGCCACACGTTTGGCTGCAAAGCTGGAAAGAACGGGGCTGTATTCCAGAGGCTGGAGGGAGAGGGGCTTGGGGTTGTCCCCTAGGCTCACCACGCCTAGCGACTCTGGTAGTACACCTTGTGTCGGGCCCCGCCTTCTCACGTGTGCATCCCTGGGTAACTTGTTATTTACATAAGGCGTGTAGGGCCCTGAGGGAAAGGAGTGCTGCTAGACGGGAGCCTTGGTGTTAACTCACTCAAGTCCCTGGAAGGTTCTTGGTTCCTTGCGGGCTTGGAAATGTTGCAGGGCAGAGTGCCTGGGAGAGAGGGTTTTCCACTTGTACCAAACTAAGAGGCTTAAGTTAGATTCTGGGCCTCAAGTACCATCAACCTCTTTCCAGTGTCCTCTCCTCTTGATGAGAAGGGACAACATGGTAGAGGGACCATCCCTATACTCATAACCTGTATTTTACTGCTTATCAACTGCAAGTCCACCCTATCTACGGCCACACCCGCTTCCTTTACAGTTAAGTGGCCTTCAATTTTAAGAATAACAATGTGACTTTAAAAATTCAAGGGATTTAATATTTTTATCTCAGCCACTCCTTTATCTACTCTCTACTCTATTATTATTATTATTATTATTATTATTATTATTATTATTAGGTACTGGAGATTGAACTCAGGGGCACTCAACCACTGAGCCACATCCCCAGCGCTATTTTGTGTTTTATGTAGAGACAGGATCTCACTGAGTTGCTTAGCGCCTCGCTATTGCTGAGGCTGGCTTTGAACTTGCAATTCTCAGCCTCCCTAAGTGCTGGGATTACTGGCTTGCGCCACCGCGCCTGCCTTCTACTTTTTAACCCACACTCTGCCCAGACTATGATTTCCAGCACAATGATTCAATTAGTCAAGATTTATATCTGTTAGTTGCTATGGTGATCACATTACTATTTAAAAAAGAAAATGTGCAAGGATTTCCCAAAGGAATAAATTGAAAACAAAATACAACATTTGGACCATCTCATCAGTTTGTGTATATGGGATAAGAAGATGCTCTACTGAGTTATCTGAGACCAAGTTGTGTCCCACAAAGATGAACTACAATTTGAATCATTCTGAAAAGTAATAAGAAGGCTGTCTTTGTGTTGCTGCTCTGTTCTTTTCTTGTCCACCATATTCTAGGTTTAGGTTAGCAGCTGTCTTTTTCCTGAATCTTGGAGGAAACCCTGAAAGAATATGCCTTCACTTGGTCGCTCAAAAAGTTTTTATGGAGTTGTGTGTAAGAAACTGTATTTACAGATCTATCAGTTTAATTTAGATGTGGGTGTGATCCTCAAACTGTTTACCACCTGGAGAAAGAAAAAATACATATTTACAATTTTGAAACAAGGGAAAAAGTGTCACAGGAGATACAGATTGTAAAACCATAGCATTAAAACATGAAAGCATGAAATTTCACATCTGTATCTTTGAATGTTTGGTAAGGGATATTCTTTCCCCTTCCAAAGTCATAAATGGATAATCCATTCTTCTGTCACAGGAATAGAATTACTTGTATGAGTTGAGTAGTTACTTAGCTTATTTGGAGTTGGTCCCCTCATCTATACAATAAGAGATTATAAACTACATGATCTGTTCCACTGATGTTATGAATAAAAAGTGACTTATTTTTGATAACCCAACTTATCATTAGCAGGAAGTTAAAGTGACTGAGTTCATTCCAATTGTATTTGTAAGAGTTACAGCCGGACCACACACAGTACACCTCATGCGACCAGGAGATCTTTTTTTTTTTTTTAAATATTTTTTTTTAGTTGTTGATGGACCTTTATTTCTTATTTATTTATATGTGGTGCTGAGGATCAAACACAGTGCCTCATACATGCTAGGCGAGCGCTCTACCACTGAGCCACCACCCCAGCCCCACCAGGAGATCTTTATTCATGGAGATCAGTGTAGGTGGACATCTGGGGAGAAAAAAGGGGGAGAGCGGTGCAGAGCATGGAATTTTATAGGGCCTGCAATAAACACATTGTGGACTATAGATTGGTGGTCCGGTTGTGACGCCCCTGAGGTCACTTCTAGGAGTTGAAGGTTAGGCTTTAACTTGGGTGGGAAGCTTGGGCAGGAAACTGCTGTAGGCTTTAGAAAAGGGAGGGCTGAATCTGGGTACGGGGAGGGCTGTTTCTACCTTAGAGTATTAGCTCTGGGTAAACCTGAGATATGTAGCTTTTAAATGTGATCTTCGTTATTTTATTCTAGTTTGCATTAACGTAATTACCTTCCATGATGACAACATTTATTACTGACACTGCTATAGGACTTCTGAATTTGTGATACTGCGTTCAGGAATTTGAGCATTAAATAGATGTTGCTCTTGTTTCTTCATTTTATGATATGTTTATATAAGCTTCTGCTTGTATTACAGTGAAAAGGAAGGAATAACCCCAAACTTTGAAAAATACAGTGCATATATGAGCCCATAAATAAAGCATATTTAGGGACCACAAATTTTTGGCAACCCGTGGTAGATTTCGTAATGAGAATGTAATCGTTTGGCTGTTTGACGTCTTATGCCTGTGCCCAGGTTTCCCAATACATTGTAATCTCTTTGAAAACGGAACCCGTGGAACTTTGGAATATGTTTAGTCCAAAGAGTATCTGAGATTCTCTTAGGGACTCTGATCAATTTATTTTGGTAAACACAAATCCCAAAAGACTCAGATGCTATTTCCACAGCCAAGTTTGTCCAAATCTAAAATAGTGATTTAAATTAGTGATTAAAAATCACACCATGGGATACAAAGCCCTTATTATGTGCCTTATGGGTGGGCAGTACCCAGGGAGCTAAAACTTTGTCCCTGATCTTGGTATCCCACAGCTTAGATGAACATAGAAAATAAGTGCTTCTTGTCATCAATGAGACAAAACAGTGAGAAAGGGAGTAGCAAGAGAGAGCCTCATGAAGGGAAACTTGAAGTTTTGCAGGGAGAGAAGATTTGAGAAGGATCTCATCCTATACTTTTGACTTATCTGCTCCAGACATGATCTTAAAACGAAAATCTACCTTCAGGGCTCTTTTTTGGCAAGCTGAGAATCTGAAGAGGAAACCTAAGAAAAATTACTCTGCTTTCTTCAGTATCTCAAGAATAGTTGATGGTGGAAGCCGGGCATGGTGGCTCACGCTTATAATCCCAGCACTTTGGGAGGC
>PVHX01015232.1:0-47552 GCA_004024805.1 Geosciurus inauris
GAGGAGGAGGAGGAGAACAAAGAAGGAGGAGGAGGAGAAGGAGGCAGTGGAGGAGGAAGAGGGGCAGGAGGAGGAGAAGGGACATTCCATGTCCAAACCATAGCCACCCCCTATTTTATTTTTTCCTGTCTTTATCCTAAGAAAGGAAGTAGGTCACTGGGGGTGTGGCCTTGGAGACTATACCATGTCCCTGGCTTCTCCCTCCACCATGATGTTCTGCCTCATCTTGGACCCAGAGCTATAGTACCAACCCACCACGAACAGAGACCTCTGAAACTACAAAGCAAAACAAACTTTCCCCTCTCCCTGTTGTTCTCATCAGGACTTTTGAGCTCAGTTCTGAGAAAGCTGATTCAAACACCCTGGAAATTCGCAATATCTCTGTGGTTCTGATGACGACTTCTTCCAATCAACACAAGTATGGCGATGTTTCTTCAAGCCTTTTCATGCCCCAGCAGGAGGAATTACACTTGCTCTCCTCTGTCCATCTTCCCTGATTTTTAATTATAGCTGAGAAAATAAAAGCTCAGGTCGCTCTTTTGTTATCTCTATATAACTTATTTGCTTGTATATATATTGCTAGCACGGAATCCTTATGAAGGATATTCATAAAACGTGTGTGTCCTTGAGAAGCAACAATGTGATAAAATGCTTTGCTGGCTTCGAAGGTCCCGATAACTCATAGGGAAAACAGTGCCTCTAAGGAGTTGTAGGTGGATTTTCTCAAGCAATGGGAAAGACTCTCTTCTGAGGGGGAACGAAAGCACTAAAATCACGGAGCCATTAGGTGCCTGTCGTCAACTCTTGCAAACCAGATGGTTTTATTGGTGCATTTCCCTGGTAGCTATTTTGAATAAGATTCGATGGAAGTTCTTGGTCATGATTTTCTTGCAAAGGGCCAGATTAACTGTGCATTAATCCAGCAGCCTCCCGGGGGCGCTCATAACTAAAGCACATGGATGCTAATGAGTCGTGATACAAAGGTATCTTCAGATGCTGGCATCCATAAGCATGCATTGATTTCAAAGCACAGAGATGATTTTTTAAAAACTAGGATCTGGGAGCAATACTGGAGAAGCAAAGGTGAACTTGAATGTTCTTTGTTATTATTATTATTATTATTATTATTTATTATTATTTGGTACTTGAGATTGAACTCGGGGACACTTCACCATGGAACCACATCCCCAGCTCTTTGTATATTTTATTTTGAGACAAGGTCTTACTACATTGCTTAGGGTTTTACTAAGTTGCTGAGGCTGACCTCCAACTTGCGATCCTCCTGCCTCAGCCTCCCGAGCTGCTGGGATGCAGGCGTGTGCCACTGCGTCTGGCTCTTCTGACTATTTATATCAACTTGTGTGGCCCCCAACAGATCAGGCAAGGAATTAATGAGCCTGAGAAGCAATTCCTGGGGTTCCCCGTAGTTTCATAGGTGTTCTGTGCTTAGGCGGTTTAAGTAGAGATGAATTTAATCAAGGTGGGCTCAGAAGCATGGAGGGACCCGCCCGTCCACATACCAAGGAAGGAACAGCTGCCGTCCCAAGATGTATCTGAACGAGATGTGTGTTTGGATCCCTACGGGACTTGGTGACATCCATTAGGGAATATTCAAGGGAGAGCTGAACATTTTCCTCCAACTTTTGTCAGAACACGAACTTGCACAAGATGCCTTAGAGCATAATTGCTTGGCAGTGGCTGGAATTTCCCCACAGGGCGTATTATAATTAGGGATATTGCTCCAAGATTCCTAATGAACTTCGTGAAGGTAAAAGCTGTAGGTGCAGGTTAACAGATAGTGAGCACAAAATGATAAGCCACAGGCTACGTCATGGGAATACGACCTGCCGTAAACGGGGGTCGTGGATGCAGCCAGATGGTCTGTATCAGTGGGATAATTGGAGAAGCCACGTATATGTCTGCCTGGGGTCCTGCACCACGCTGCATCTGTCTCCGTCCTTTGGGGGCTGGTTGGAAACTGAGTAGCTCAGCACCTGGCTTTCTTTAACTCTGAGCTTCAGCTCCCGGTATAAACTCTGTACAGCAGGGCTCAGGTGAGCTTCCCTCCTGGGCAATCAGACATGCACGTTGTCTTACACCCTGCTGGAAAAATGAACCCTTTTGCAGATAAATTTGCTTTTACCTTTGCAGAATTTTTCATTTTGAAGCACTGAGGTATTTAACCTGCTCTTCCTCCTCCTCCTTCTTTCTCCTCCCTTCTTCTTCTTCTTCTTCTTCTTCTTCCTTCTTGTGTTTTACGTTCAGATCAAGGACTTGCCAAGTTGCCGAGGCTGCCCTGCAAGTCGCCATCCTCGTGCCTCAGCCTCCCGAGTAGCCGAGATTACAGGTGTGCGCCACTGGGGCCAGCGGCCTTTGCGTATTTCCTTTGTGTATTTTCTTTACACCCATATGGAGGTGTGATTCCTGAAAGTACATGAACTCCTGTCATTTAGCAGGGTGGTTTGATATATGCCAAGAAGTGCGAGGAAACTTGCTCAACAGTAACGGTCAGGAGGGAAATGCCCATCAAGACCACAATGAACTGCCCTGTCCTGCCCGCTAAACTGACCATCGTCAATAAAACAAGAGAGAGTGAGGATTGGAGGGAAGGGTGGAGCTGGTGGGAATGCACATCGGGAGATCTGCTGTGTTTGCAAACCTCAACGCATTGCTTTTACCATAATCAACTACAGCTTCGAGCATCAAAGCTTCACTCAGCTCCATGAATCCTTCAACAAAGTCACTCATGCTGTCAAGTCCCGGGGACCCTGGATACAGTACGCCATCAAATGCTTCACCGTCTTAGTTACATTTTTCATTGCTGTGACAAAACACCTGACAAGAGCAACTTAGAGGAAGAAAAGTTGACTTGGGGCTCCTGGTTTCAGAGGTCCAGTCCGTGGCTGGCCGACTCCATGGCTCTGGCCCAAGGTGAGGCAGAACAAAATGGCGGAAGGGCCTGGAGGAGGAGAGCAGCTCAGGACGTGGCACCAGGAAGCAGAGAGAGCTCTGCTCACCAGGGACAGGATAGAGTCCCCAAAGGCACAGCCCAGTGACCCTCTCCTCCAGCCACACCCCACCTGCCTGCAGTCACCATCCAGTTAATCCACTCAAGTGGATTAATCCACTATTAGGTTACACCTCAAAAACCATTGTGGACTGGGTTGATTCCTGTAAAATGGTTCGGAGAGTACCACGGCACTGTGATTTTTGAGGGTGGAATATTTTTCTAGCAGCATATTGAGGGGGAATGTGATGGTGTCAGGGGACACGTGTGCTGTCCAGAGGGAGAGCTTGTCACTGATGGAATCCAGCCCCTAGCCGAGGTGTGCGTGTGCCCAAATTAGGACAATGGCACCTGCATGTTCCTGCACGTGCATGTAGCGCCTGCGGGCGCCAGATCGCAACTGCAGCTGAGAGAGAGCAGGCCACACCGTGTTCCCGAGCACTGTGAGGTGTCTTAGGCTGTGGGCGCCTTGCTTTGGAATCTAGGTCATTCTGGGCAGCCTGAGGACAAGGGGCTGGAACAAAGAACAGAGAATGACAGGTGTCCGTGTCCAGGTTAGCAAGAAGGACAGAAGGCGTTCAGGAAGCAGACAGGACTGCAGGGTGTGCAGGTCCAATCTGAAGGTACAGCCGGACATGGCCGACGGCCATGGTGAGAAAGTGTGTGAACCGTCACCTGTGGGTACATCGATGGCAGTACAGCAGGGTCGAGGGGTCTTCATGGCAAAAGCAAAAGCGTCTCATACACAATTTAAAGAATGAAGGTGACCAGGTGCGAGGGCTCAAGCCTGTCATCCCAGCACTTTGGGAGGCTGAGGCAGGAGGATCGCGAGTTCAAACCAGCCTCAGCAAAAGCGAGGCCCTAAGCAACTCAGTGAGACCCTGTCTCTAAATAAAAGATCAAGTAGGACTGGGGAGGTGGCTCAGTAGTCGAGTGCCCTGAATTCAATCCCTGCTACCCACCAGCCCCCCAAAAGAATGAAGCCCAGCTTATTTTGCAAACAGTTTCCTGACGTCAGAGGACATCCACTCGCATTGCGAAGGCTGCAGATGGACATTTGCCTGATTGCACTTGGGCACCTGGGCTGAGCTTGGAGAGTCTGCAGGCGCTCAACCTCCTATATGATGCTCCCAGCCGCCCTTGCCTCGAGGGGGCGGCGAGCTCCGCGTTTGCATCCAGAGGCGCTGGAGCATCATCCATCCAGGGGAGACGGGGAGGCACCGGGCTTGAAGCAGAACCTCTATTTGCTGACATTTCAAGCATTAAATTCATCTCCCTGCAGTCGATTCTGCAGGCTGCTAACCTGTCATTGGGATTCCAGGCATGCAGGTGATTAGAGAAGCGAGGAGGAAGCGGTCCAGGGAGAAGGACGGCGCTCCACTCAGCATCCAATCCGGGAAACCAAACCCAATCGGACAGCGCCCGGCAGGCGCCGCTGGGCGCAGCCGCCTTAGTGACCCGCGCAACAAGATCGCTGCGCACACTAAGGACCCCAAGTCTTCCCACACAGTACGTCCCCAGTTTTCCATCACAGTGACCCCAATCCGGCTTTTAATCAATTTTTTAAAAATGGTTTTGTCTGCACAAAGCACCCATAGACCGCCCACGAGGGTTGCAGGGTGGGCTTGCTCCAGGTAGCAGCTGCTATCACGCCAAATTCAGTTGGCATGGCTGCAGCCTTTGCACCCCAAGAGCGCATGCATGCCCGGGTTTAAGACGCGCCAACCACATCTGTGTGCTTGGGATGGAGGGCAGCTCAGGGCGCTTGCTAGTGTTGGTTTTGGAACAGACAGGAGCTGCCCGGGATGATTGCCACATTTATTTCAAAAGGGAGGAACTTCTGGAAAAGCTCCACGGAGCTTAGGCGACTTCCCGGAGCGCGATCCCTATGGGTCCCCTGCGCTCTGAGATGCAGAAGGCCGGTGGCTTCTCTTGAGGGCGCGCATCCTTTCCTGGTAAGACAGTACCAGAGCGATGGACGGTAGTTTTCCTCCTGCCAATATTTACCTGGGAAATTTGGAGCATGTGGCACTCAGGCTGAACCAAACCGTTGCAGAACAAAAGGTCGGTCCTCTGTTCCTTGATCATGCACGTGAATGTCACTCCGGGGCAGTTTCTCCAGGGACAGAGGAGAATGAGCCTCCCTGATTCCCAGGTGCCTGTTATGTTGGAGTTTGCAGGGACAGAGACAGGGAGGTACTTGGACCTGCGGCATAAAAAACGTGCGTCCAGTATTCTTGCGTCTCTGGAATGAAATGGACCAAATTACTTTAAGTGCATCTGTAAATCTATCACGGTGAATTCCACCTTTATGCATCCATATAAAACACCATTAAAACAACAACAATACGGTGGCTCAAGCCTGTCATCCCAGCACTTTGGGAGGCTGAGGCAGGAGGATCGCAAGTTCAAAGCCAGCCTCAGCAATGGCGAGGCGCTAAGCAACTCAGTGAGACCCTGTCTCTACATAAAACACAAAATAGGGCTGGGGATGTGGCTCAGTGGTTGAGTGCCCCTGAGTTCAATCCCTGGTGCCAAATCAAAAAACAAACAAAACCATCTGAAAGCATTTAATACAAACGGTGTTGCTATTTAGGATCATCTGTGCCTGGACATTTCTATTCCAGCCAAAATGAGTTTTCAAATCCAATAGCTTAGAATTTAAATTAGAGCCTGGGTTGATGTAGTTTGTGCTTCAAAAATCGCCAATTTAATATCCATGATCAAGGGTGAGAGGCAGGGGATTCCACAAACTGCCTTTCCAAAAAGAAGGTGGAAGATTTGGAGGTTCGATTTTTCTTCCACTAAACGCTTAGAGAGTTTTATGGAGAAGTGAATGAATGAGATTTCCATTTCTTAGCACAAAAATAAGCTGGGTAGAGATACAAAGTTTCCACTACAGAGATGGGATGAGAGATTTTTTTGTTTGTTTGGTCCTGGGGATTCAACTCAGGGACCCTCGACCCCTGAGCCACCTCCCCAGCCCTATTTTGAGTTTTATGTAGAGACAGGGTCTCACTGAGTTGCTTAGGGCCTCGCCATTGCTGAGGCTGGCTTTGAACTCGCGATCCTCCTGTCTCAGCCTCCCTAGCTGCTGGGATGACGGGTGTACACCACTGTGCCCGGCCCTCTCTTTTTGTGAGGCCTTATTTCTCCACACACAATGTCCAGAGGTTCCTCCGCGCAGCAGCACCTGTCGGCAATTCCTCCGTCCTCAAGGGCGAATGTCGCCTGCCTGGAGGAGTCCACTGCGTCTTGCTGACCTGCACACCCGGGGAGGCTTCTGCCTTTGACTCCTGTGAGTTAAGAGCAGAAGAATGTGCAGAAAGCTCTTTGTGTTCCTGCTTTTAATTCTTTGTATGTGTCTTTAATTTTTCCAAAACTAGGAGGTGAGCCTACCTGGGGACACCGGGCAGGAAACAGGCTGGTTGGTGACTTTGCCTGAGCACATCAGGAAGCCTCCTGTCACCCGAAGCAGCAAAGGCACGGCCTCAGAACCGAGGCCGTGGCCTCTGAGCCTCTGCAGTCGCCGAGCTTTTCCTCGGTAGCAAAGCATCACGGGGGAGAAAGGGGTCCCCGCGCAGGAGGAGGGGTCCCCTTGGAGGGAAGGTTTGCTGGTTTCCACGCTGGGCTTTGGGCAGGAAAGAGTCTCAAGGTGGGGCCAGCGGCAGCTCCGGAAGGGTCAGCTCTGCTTTCGGGCTCAAGGTCTCATCCAAACCAGGCGTGGACGGCCAAGGAGGGCGTGCAGTTCAGAGGACGGTGCGAAGCTGAGGGAGCAGAGGGAAACCTGCACAGCGTGGCTGCTAGCGGTTGAGCTCTGAGCCCCTCCAAGCATCTGCGGTACAATCCCACAAGACCCCTTTGCCTGTTAGGTCTGTCTGTCTGTCTGTCATCCACCAATCCTGTCTGTCTAGGTGGCTGTCACAACCTGGGTGGGGCTGTTCCTGGATCCTGCTGTGTGGAGCCCAGAGAGGCTGCTCCACACCCTGCAGTGCACAGCACAGCCCAGCACATGGAATCCCCAGCCCCAGAGGCCCCCAGGGCAGAGGAAACCTGCAGGACAGGGTCTCTATCTGTCATCCAGCCAGCTGTCATCTATGTATCTATCTATCTATCTATCTGTCTATCATTCTATCTATCTATCGATCTATCTATCTGTTTATCTATCTGTCTATCTATCTATCTATCTATCTATCTATCTATCTATTTATCTATCTATCTATCTGTTTATCTGTCTATCTATCCACCTATCTATCTACCTATCTATCATTTTATCTATCTATCCATCCATCCATTCATCCATCATTCTATCTATCTATCCATCATTCTATCTATCTATCTATCCATCCATCCATCATTCTATCTATCTATCTATCCATCATTCTATCTATCTATCTATCCATCCATCCATCCATCATTCTATCTATCCATCCATCCATCATTCTATCTATCTATCTATCTATCTATCTATCTATCTATCTATCTATCATCTATCTATCAATCATCTGTCTTCTTTTTTGTTCTGATGAGCTCTCCCTGGCAGTGGAAGGCACTTGGACGCATCCTACATACATGGAGCGTAACTTCTCATTCTTCTGGTTGGACAGGATGTAGAATCCCACTGTCCATGTAGTCATACATGTACACAGAATAATAATGTGCAATTCACCCCACTGTCCTTCCTACCCCAGACCCATTGCCTCCCTTCACTGCCCTCTGTCTAATCCAAAGGACCTCTATTTTTCCCTAGCACCTCTCCTTATTGTGAATTAGCATCCGCATGTCAGAGAAAACATTTGGCCTTTGCTGTTTGGAACTGGCTTATTGCAATTACAATAATGTTCTCCAGCTCCATCCATTTACCTGCAAATGCCATCATTTCATTCTTCTTTATGGCTGAGTAATATTCCATTGTGTATACGTACCACAGTTTCTTTATCCATTCATCTGTTGAAGGGCACCTAGGTCAGTTCCATAGTTTAGCTATTGTGACTTGAGCTGCTATTAACATGGCAGTGGCTGCGTCACGGTAGTCTGCTGATTTGAAGTCCTTTGGGTGTAGACCAGGGGTGGGATGGCTGGGTCACATGGTGGTTCCATTCCAAGTTTTCTGAGGAATCTCCATCCTGCTTTCCAGAGTGGTTGCACCCATTTGCAGTCCCACCAGCAACGTCTGAGCGTGCCTTTTCCCCGCATCCTCGCCAACACTTACTGTTGTTTGTATTCTTGATGACGGCCATTCCGACTGGCGTGAGATGGGATTTACAGGAGTTTTGATCTGCATTCCTCTAATGGCTGGAGATGGTGAACATTTTTTTCATATTGCTGTTGACCTGTTGTGTTTCTTCTTCTGTGAGGTGTTTGATTCCTGAGCTCATTGATTGACCGGCTTATTTGTTTTCATGGTGTTAGGATTTGCAGTTGTTTATATATCCTGAAGATCAGTGCCCTGTCTGAGGTGCGTGTGGTCAAGACTCTGTCCCACTCGCTCTGTAAGTTTTGACACCACATATAAAACTCAACGGAGATTCCTGGGGTGCACTCTTCCACATTTTTGGACTAAAAGATGATGAGTATCTTGTTTTTGGTACGCAGACCCCTTGCTGACTTATCTTGCATCAGTAAGGTTAGCATATAGGACCATTTTCAAGCTCTTAATTTAATCAGTATAGTTTGAAATTATGGGGAAAAACAGAATTTTGTTTGTTTTTGTTTTATATATTTTTCATTTTTTTTTTGTACTGGGGATTGAATTTAGGGGTGCTTAACTGCCGAGCCACATCCCCAGTCCTTTTTTATTTGTTATTTTGAGACAGCATTCACTAAATTGCTTAGGGTTTTCCTAAGTTAGTGAGAGCAGCCTCCAACTTGAGATCCTCCTGCCTCAGCCTCTGGACTCATTGGATTTCAGGTGTGCCCAGTACCTGGTTATATTTTTTTAAAGTGTTTTCTTTCTTTCTTTCTTTCTTTTTTTAATTGAAAGTAGGTTTGCCTGTTAAATACAGTTTAAAGCAACTGAGTTTTGGGTTTGCCTTTTTGAAATCTCAACAGCTCTTTTGCAGATTGAGCCCTGAGGTCTGATGGAAAGTAACCCCTAAGGGGAGAAGATAGAAATGCTCAGAGCTGCCCGGACAGGGGCTTCCTGTCAGATCCAAGCTATATATTTTTTTCCTTGTTTTTCTTCTTCTTCTTCTTCTTGGCAGGCAGCATGATTCTGCAGATTTAAAAAAAGCAGTGAAACCAAATAGTACATTTCTGTTTTCCATAGGGGGTGAAATTCTGAACAAGTTCATAAAAACCTCACTTTCGGTGAAGACGGTGAGTGAGTTCTCATTAGTCTTCCCCGCAAATTAAAAGGAATTTTAATGCAGATTCTGCAGAGAGACGGAACATTTTGTAGATATTACAGACGCTGGGCTATTAAGGCTCGCAAGGGAGTTTCCATTTCCATTAAAAGAAAAGAAAAAACGCTGAGAATTCAGGAACATAGTCGTTGGGGCCGTCTCCACAGCCGCATAAAGAGAAAACTCGGTTAACAGCCTGTGTGAGTCTGCTAGAGGGATCTTTGCTGCTCCCCGGGAGCTTTTGGCTTCGTAAAATTGATTTCCCGTCATGTCCTGTGCGGTTTCTTGCTGAAGTAACTCTACGCTTGATTTGTGTGCCCCGATCTTTCCAAAATACAAGCTCATGTTTTGGAGCATCTGATGTTTAATTTGCTTCCTGGCATCTTCATAAGTTAAAACGGGATTTCACGTGGATCCTGGAGTCGGGAGATGCGGTTCCTTCGATTTTTATATAATCGTGTCAGTGCGCGCGCACACACATACACACACATATATATGTTTAAAATATGCAATCGTATATAATAAATAATTTTCTTATACAACTAAAAAAAGGTGAGCTTTGGGATCCTTAACTTTGGAAATATATTGAACAATAACAACACAAATAATGTCCAGTAATCCTTTGAGTTTCCCAAATTTTGGGGGCACAATCCTGTATCTATGCATGTACGTATCTACCTATCTATGTATTAATGATCTATCAATCATCTATCTATCAATCATCTATCAATCATCCATCTATCAATCATCTATCTATCAATCATCTATCAATCATCCATCTATCAATCATCTATCAATCATTCATCTATCAATCATCTACATAATCTATGTATTAATAATCTATTTATCTATTATCTATCTATCCATCTATATCTATCAATCATCTATCATGTATCTATTAATCATCTATCAATCTATCAATCATCTATATATCATCTATCCATCCATCACGTCTATCTACATATATATCATCTGTCTATGTATCTGTCTATTAATGCTCTACCTACCTACCTACGTATTAATGATCTGTCTATCATCTCTCTCTCCCTCCGTCCGTGTACCCACCTGGATCAGCAGCTACCTGACACTTCTCTACCATCTGTCTGCACCTTCTATGTTCTTTTCTGTCTATTGTTCCCCTGGGACGTGTGCCTGTCACCCGTCGTCCCTCTGTGTTCATAGCTGGGTGAGGATTTGGAGCTGTGCGCGCTAGTGATCTGGGAGCCTGGGAGGCCCGTCCTCTGCGCTCTGCAGGCTGGACGCTCAGCTCGGCGGCTGCTCCGAGGGCCTGAGACCCGAGGCGGCTCGTGTTGGAAGTCGGTCTGTGGCTGGGAAAAACCAGAGGAGCCGCTGCAGGTTCCTCCTCCTCTGTCTGCGGCTCCCCGCGGGTCCTCAGCACAAGGGAGGCTGGACACCCACCCTGGACGGGCAGCTGCTTCTCTGGGCCACAGGTTCCTGGGGACACCCACGGACACCCAGGAGCGGCGTGTGAGCTGAGCAGTCCAGGGCTCAGTCCAGGGGACACGCGCTGTGGGTCAACGTGCCGCGTCCAGACAGGAGGGACGCGTGCGCGCAGCGCTTTACGCACGACCCCCGGCTGCACGCGCGGGCCTGTTCCCACGACGACGTGGGACGGTGCCCCGCTTTGTGCTCCTGCCAAACTGAAGGGGATTCACGCAGCCGGACTCAACGACAAGGCAGATCGCCAACCGCCGTGTCCTTTCTCAGTGACTCTCATTTATCGAATGTATCCTTCCTGAAATCTGAAAGATGTGCCTTTTTTTTTTTTAATGATGAAGATGCCGTGTGGACGGATGTTCGTGCAGCTATGATTATTTTGTGCAGCTGAGCTGGTGGCTGCATGACTCGGTCCAGCACAGGTTAGACTCGTGATAAATGGGTGCCAATGGCCATTATTTATAGGGCCACGCCAGGTGTGAAGGTCTCTGCTGTCCCATGAAAACAGAAAATATTGCATTTCAGAGGTTGAGAAGAAACAGGAAGCTCAGTTAACCTGTCTGATTTTTGCAGTGTATTTTGATGGACACGGGATCCCTGTACATTCTGAAGGGTACGTGTGACGTTCTAGTGCAAGTGTGTGCCATGCAGTCAGGGCGATTTGCATGTCCACATGTCAAACATTTGTCCTTTCCTAGTGATGAGAACATTCAAATTCCGCTCTTTTAGCTCTTGTGAAACACGCACGATTGTTAATTATAGAACATGAAGACTGGAGACCGAGGCAGAGGCTGGAGGGACGAGGCCACCAGCCCAGGGCCGCCTGGAGCCCCAGGAGCTGGAGAGGCAGGAGGAGCCTCCCTGGAGCCTGTGGAGGGGGCTGGGCACCATTGGAAGAGCTTGGTCCTGTCCACGTCTTGACCCCAGAGCCTGTGAGTGGGACCTGGTGTGGACACAGGGTCTCTGCAGAGGTCGTTAGTGCAGGATCCTGAGAGGAGCTCCTCCTGGGTCAGGGTGGCCCTCGTGCAATAGCCGTGTCCTCCCAAGAGACAGAAGAGGGGACACAGACACAGAGGAGGAGCCCGGTGGAGATGGAGGCAGAGACTGGAGGGACGGAGTGATTCCTGGCCACACCCTGTGGTTTTCCATCTGCAGTTTTCCTACGTCCTGAGCTCAGATCTTTGCACTGCGCTCAATCCCAGGGCATTTGAGACAGAAATTCATGTGTCGGTCACCAAGACTCCTGCACCTTGATGTTGGCCTTGGTCCCTGCCTGTCCTTCCTGGTGTCCCTGCACTATGGGGGCACCCGGCCCTCTCCCTTTGTCCCCCTATTATATGTGAATGCCTGGTGGTCAGTTCTCCTTTCGTGCTGGGCTTTGTGCACAGCGCCCGCCAATAAGGAGCCAGTTGCACCCGCCCTTTTCCCTCTAAAAACAGCTTCTGCTCGCTCACTGAGAAGCTGCCGTCTCTCTGTTGGGCTCCCCTAGGAGCTTGCGGTGCTATTTCCATAAAGTGTGTCCAGCTCAGCTCTTTGCCGGGAAAGGCGGCAGCTGAAACCTCCCCCTGGGGATCCGGTGTGAAGGGAGCCTTTGTTCTGGAGGCTGCAGACCCGAGTTCTTTCTTCTTCCAAAGACGCTGGAGTCTGGTTTCAAAGGGGAGGAGATCAACGAGTTGTCTTTGATCTCTTCTCCTCTGGCCTGTTTACTGAATTGTTCCCAACAGTTCTGACAGGTGTCAGATGTCCCGAACTAGGATTAACTATTATTCTGGGGGCCGGACCTCCTTTGGGGTTGGGGTTCATTCAAAAGGCTCACTTGTCCTTTCCAGCGTATTTTGCAATTTAAAAATCCACTCCTTCCTTTCCAGTGGCTGAGATCTCCCTGGGAGAGAGACACGGCTTGGGAAATGGCGTGATCCCTGTCTTGTAATCGATGTATTTTGCACACAGACGCCTTAGTGTGGTTACTGTCTTTCTCTGGTTGGTACCTTATAGGCTGCTTCTTAACTTTCCCAGGTCCTGGCTGAGCCCCTTCCCTGGCCCTTACCTGGTGTGCAGACTTGAGAACCTTTTCTAAGCTCATCGTGATCCAGATCTCACAATGACGGTGAGATGAAAATGTTGATCCAATTGTGTTTTACAAATTGCAAAGAGCAATATAGATAGGCGACATGGAAGCTTGCCTTGTAAACAAGTCAAAACTTAAGGTGGTTATTGTGAATTGTGCTGCTATGAACATGGGGATGCAGGCGTCATTACGGTGCAATGATTTCACCCAGCTCAGGTTTTCATCTACAGGCAAACGCATAAAGCAAATGTGGTCTATAAGCACAAGGGAATATTACTCAGCCATGCAGAAGGAATCATGCTATTTGCTGGTCAAGGGATGGAACCGAAGAACCTCATGCTAAGTGAAATAAGCCCGACTCAGACAGTCAAGAGTCAGATGTTTTTCTGTCGTGTGAAAACATAGGAATAAAAATAGAAAGAAACCCAGTAGACATACAAATAGGGGGTCAAAGAAGACAGAGGAAGGCAGGGAAGGAGAAAAATTGAAGTTGCAGGTGACCCAATTGTGCCATGTGCATGCAAGAATATATAGCAGTGCGTTCTTTTTTTGTACAATTATAATGCTGCAACAGAAAACAGAATCTATGCATAAATAAGCAGAAAGAAGACCAGAAGCATCAAGGAAGACGAGGGGAGGGAATGGAGAGGTACCCGAGAACAAAATGCACCAAAGGGCATTATTTGTGTGAACACGTCACAAGGAATCTCACTGCTACGTGTGAGGAGAACACAACCTAATAGAAAAAGAAGATAAAACCCACAATCTTAAGCAGTTTGTGTTTTATTCCCGGGTGCTGAGGCTCGGCAGCTGAGGTTTGTTTGTTTGAAAGGAATAGAGCAAAATTCTCTGAGCAAAGGACACAAATAAAACCCAAGCTTACAGTGAATTTTTGGGAAAACCCTGGTCTGAATGGTAAATACATTATGGGATATGAAAATGGTCTCCTTTCTTATTTATTGTTGCATGCGGTCAGGCCTCGACATCTGTCCACTCTGTGTTCGTGGATTCCCCATCACTGATTGGAAATGTTCACTCATAAAAAAAAATTGTAGCTAAGCTAGGTGTGGTGCACGCCTGTCATCCCGGCACTTTGGGAGGCTGAGGCAGGAGGATCGCGAGTTAAAAGCCAGCCTCAGCAATGGCGAGGCGCTAAGCAACTCAGTGAGACCCTGTCTCTACATAAAACACAGAATAGGGCTGGGGAGGTGGCTCAGTGGTCGAGGGCCCCTGAATTCAATCCCCAGTGCCAAAAAAGAGAAAGGAAAAAAATACGCATCTGTACTAAACATGCACATTTTAAAAATTTATTTTGGTTCCAGGGATTGAACCCAGGGGTGCTTAACCACTGAGCCACATCCTCAGCCCTTTTTATATTTTATTTTGGGGACAGGGTCTCGCTGGCTTGCTTGTGGCCTCACTAAGTTGCTGAGGCTGGCCTCTAACTTGCAATCCTCCTGCCTCAGCCTCCTGAGTCACTGGGATGACAGAGAAGCCCTTGCGAGCCTGGCAGTATTTACTTTTGTGTTGTTATCATTCCTGATCGTCGGGAAGCAAATAACCATGTGCACCTGGTGTAAAATTAGCAGTGGTCTCTCAACAACATCCTCCAGTCCTACCCACAACCAACTCTGTAGAACCTGGATGCATGTGACCTGCTACCAACGTTGGGGGTTTGCAGATGGGATTATGTGCAGCGTCTTGAGACCAAGGTATGCATTTGGATCACGCAGGGGGCCACTGTTATCACAGGGGAGTTGAACAAGGGACATAGCGTTGGCGACAGCGTTGATGGACCTTGAGTTCCGGTAAGCAAAGGGAAATAAACCCCCACAGAAAGGCACATTCTTCATGGCCTTGCTCCTCTGCACAGGCTGAAGAGGGGGGTCTCAGAAAATGTGAGAGAGACAGACAGACAGATGCGGGTGGTGGGAACCGAGGTTCAGGGGACGGTTCTATAAGTGGCCCCCGGTGCTGACCCCTCAGGCTGGCTTTTCCAAGAAGCCACTGACCGGCAGCCCTGCATGGCCTCCCTGGACAGGCTATGTCACCATCCTCAGCAAACCCCCTGCTCCCTGCAGGAGAAATGCAGGCTGACATAATGTCCCCAAGAGGAACCAAGTCACCCTGCAGGGGACACTTCTGTGACCCCCACACAGACCAGGTCCCAGGACTCAGGGAGACGAGGATCATTCCTCCAGCCATGAAATCTGCAAGAACAGGTTCCAATGAGAACCAGGCAGCACGGGCCAAGGTGACCCAGAGGGGCCATGGTAGTGGGGACCCTGCTGTCTGTCAAAAGTCAAGAGGTGGACCTGGGCGGGGCTCTCTGGAAATGTCCCTGGGACCCCAATAAAACTGGAGGGCAGGAGGGGCAGGCTGTCCCTGTCCTCTCTGAGAGGACCCCTCTGTCCCTTGAGAGTGGCCCCTTCCCCTTTCCATCCTTTCAATCAGCTCCTGCCTGTCACTCTGAGTGACAGGTCTGATATCTTGCTGAGTTGATTCCACGAATGGGGTTTGAAGAGGGGTCTTCATGCTGCCTCAGTTTCCCAGATGGCCCAGCTCAGTAACAAGGGGACAGTGGTGTCTTCAGCGGGCATATGAGAGAGTGGGAAGGAGAAATCGGGGACAATTTGTTCAACAGGCACAGTCACAAGACTCCACTCCCGTCTTCTCTGCCACAGAGGGTGACCGGTTACCAATAAAACAGTGTCTACATCAAAATAGCCACAAGGGGAGATTGTGAAATATTTCATGAGAAAGAAATGGTACATGTGGAGGGGATGGATGTGTCCGTCACCAGGACTGGGCCATGACGCGATGTCCACAGGCTGGGCAGTAGCACACCTTCCTCCTAAGTTGGTACCTTCGTGTACAAACTAAAAAAAAAAAAAAACACACACAACAATACTGAATAAAACACTATTAAAAAAAGAGGGAAGCCAGAGTCTCAGTTTCCCCTTCACCTTGATCTTTAGGATCAAGTCACACAGAATTCAGACATGTCACTCAGAGTGACAGGCAGGAGTTGATTGATGGGATGGAAAGAGGAAGGGACCATTCTCAAAGGAAAGAGGGGTCCTCTCAGAGAGGAGGGTCGGCCTGCCCCTCCTGCCTTCCAGTTTTATTGGGGTCCCAGGGACGTTTCCAGAGAGTCCCGCCCAGGTCCACCTCTGGACTTTTGATGGACAGCCTAGAAGCTGCATGGACCCCAGGGAGGACGGACCCCAGGTGCACACATATATTTTTTTTGTGGTATTCCCCTTGCTGCGGTTTTAATTTTTTATTTCAGAGTATTTTGGTTTAATATAAGCATTTGGCTTGAAGGTGTTTTTTCTTACCAATCAAACGACAATCGAGTGTTTTATCAGAGTAGCATCTTCCTTGCGTAATTAAAGAATTGGGTGATTTTGGCTTTGTTGCTCTAAAGCACCACCCCAGAAAAATTCCCCGCGTCCCCAGGGTGGGAACCGGGACTGGGCATGTGAGTATATTGTCCTGAACGCCGCAAAACTTTGGACCCAAAATACTCAGTCTTAAGAGCTTGCGTTCAGGTTATTAAAAAAAGATGCCCAATAATCAAGAAATTAAGTAGCTTCAAATGAAGTTGTGCTGACCCCTCTCACTGTGTGGAACTTTCCTGGGATTCATCCTTTTGGGACGTATTTATATTTATTGATTGAGGTGTTTGTTTACTGCTGTGTGCTGTGCCATGGTGTGGAAATGCCCACGTGTGCTTACGGGTTCATCCTGAAAACCGTGTCTTCCCAGGGACGCCTGTACTGCTGTCTCCGTGCCTCTGTGACCGCAGGCCATTGGTGCGTACACACACCTCTTACTTATTTCTTCTTGGACCCTAAGTTGAAGCAGGTCATGCGCTCCAGCAATGGCATCTTTGATGTTAATTGTGAATACTCTCTCATTTCCCCAGTGATGTTAATCCTTTGCTTTGGAATTTATGGCCTTAATGACCTGCCATCTTGCTCTGGCCTTCTAGTGAGATCTTGGGCTCCGTGTCTCTCTCTGCAAGCCAAGACTTCTCACAGGTTCACGGGGAATATTTTATCTCCGTACAGTGTGGCTCGAAGCTTGACAAGGATACTTGTGTACCTCTTCCAAGTGGATTCTCCAATTAGTTGATATATTCATCCTTAGGAAGCGTTATGGACACAAGGGAGAATAAATGGTTTTACCCAAATTAAAAAAATGGATTTCTCAAAGGAGGCTCCCCCTCTAGATACTTGTTCCCATTCCCACTGAGATAAATGTAAAAATTCAGAGTAAGCATTTAGAAAACTTGATAGCAATTGGGAAGAGTGACTTCATGCCTATGGGAATTCAAAATAAAAAATTTCCATGTCTAGAAAGAAATAAATGGAGGAAAAGAGTTTCTACAATTTTTAAAAAAAAATCATGTCTGATCTGGGACACTTATACAACACCATTGCCAATGAGCTCAGCAGAGTAACTTTAAACCAGTGAGAGGAAGGTTCCTAGGAGACAATCCATATAATCACTTTACTGTCACCACACTTACAATATCAAATATTAAATCTTTTTTGTGTGACACTTCCCATCATAGCCAGTTCTATTTCCCAATGACCAGTCCCAGGCAACTCTAATTTCAGTACCTATTCCAAAATTTAGTCAACTTTCTCACTGCTTACGCCAAGAGATCTGACAGGAACAGTTAGAGGAGGAAAAGGTGACTTGGGGCTCAGGGGTTCAGAGGTTCAGTCCATGGCTGGCCGACTCCATGGCTCTGGCCCAAGGGGAGGCAGAACAAAATGGCGGAAGGGCCTGGAGGAGGAGAGCAGCTCAGGACGTGGCACCAGGAAGCAGAGAGAGCTTTGCTCACCAGGGACAGGATAGAGTCCCCAAAGGCACAGCCCAGTGACCACCTCCTCCAGCCACACCCCACCTGCCTGCCATCATACCCAGTTAATCCATATAAGGAGATTAATCTTCTTATTAGGCTACAGCTCTTATAATCCAATCATTTCATCTCTAAATGCTCTTGCATCGTGTCACACATGACCTTTTGGAGACCACCTCATATCTAGACCATAACAGTATAATGTTGTTTTTTGAAGAATTTCATCTAAATGGAATTGTACACTTATGAACTATTTTGGGTTTGATTTGTTTCACCAAGTACGACATTTCAGAAATACAGATTTTTCACGCAAAACCATATATTTTGTTTCTTTTTACTGCTGAGTGGTGTATCATACTTCAGGGGCTCTATAAGGTCCGTAGGCATTTACCGGCAGATGGAAATTTGGTTTGCTTCCAGTTTTAGACAATTATGAATAATGGTTCTACCTCCCTTTGTGTACAGATGATTGTGAGGCCATAGATTTTCCTTTCACTTGGGTAAATACCAAGGAGTGGCATTGTTAGGTTGTATGGAAAAATCTATATTTAGCTTTATAAGAAATCGACAAGCTGTCTTTCCAAGTGGATGTGCCATTTTGCAGTGCATGAGAGATTCCAGTTGGTTGACATAATGGTGAGCACTTTTTTAATAAGGAAGGAAAAGATGTGATCAGCCAGAGACAAAGCTGTGCAGCTTGAGAGGAAGGACAACTGTGTTGAACGGTATTGTGAGGACTCTGTGACAAGGAGAAAGTTAGCACACAGAGAGCGACAACCTGGAGGACTAAGTTAAGCATTCTGCAGTGGATCTAGTGCTTGAGTGGGTTCTTGAACTCTCTCTGGGTAAATTGATGGGGAATATTCCAGAAAGACAATTTCCGGTAAAGGATAAAGACATCCACATTAGTTTCTGTGAGTAGCTGAAGCAAATTACCATAAACAATGATTCCATGAGGGATGGGAGAAGGTTTGGGATGTGTGCGATGTCTGTCCATCCCTTGGGAAGTCTGTAAATGGCCAAGATATATACTTTTTAGGCAGCAGAGTCATATTACATCTTTTCCAATGTGATCTATATCTATCTATCTATCCATCAATTATCCATCCATCCATCCATCCATCCATCTAGTCATCAACCCAATTCATTGATCTATCTACTACCTGTCCATTCATCCATCCATCCATTCATTCATCCAGTCATCAGACCAATTCATCTATTGTCTATGTGTCTATCATGTATCCATCCATCAATCCATCCATCCATCCATCTATCCACCCACACATCCATCTAATCATCCACCTAATTCATCTATCATCTATGTGTCTATCATGTATCCATCCATCCATCCATCCATCCATCCATCCATCCATTCAGTCATCAGACCAATTCATCTTTCTATCTATCTATCTATCTATCTATCTATCTATCTATCTATCTATCTATCTATCTATCTATCCATCCATCCATCCATCTTTCCATCCATCCAGTCATCAGACCAATTTATCTATCTATCTATCTATCTATCTATCTATCTATCTATCTATCTATCTATCATCTATCCATCTATCCACTCACCCATCCATCTAATCATCCACCTAATTCATCTATCATCTATGTGTCTATCATGTATCCATCCATTCACCCATCTCCATCCATCCAGTCATCCATTCAATTTATCTATCTATCATCTATCTTTGGTAGGTAAGTATGCATATAATCATGCATATATTATATATTACATATCTAGTATATATCTGTATTTATGCCTACTCATGTCTATGCAGATATTTATTTATTTCTCTAAACTTAGCACCCAGTGCACCATCCTGCCAGGTATTGCTGGATTAGTGGATTCTATGCTACATCAAGGGAAGCAGGAAGTAAAATCTCCACCTTGAAGAAGAGATGGAATATTCCTTAAAAATAAACTAGAGTCAGCTCTGGGTTTTCTGAGACCCTGTCCTGTGTTTCTCCTCTTCGAATACAAGGCAGGGAGAAAGCAGATTTTTTTCTTTTTTTCTTTTTTTGGTAGTGGAGATTGAACTCAGGAGCACTCGACCACTGAGCCACATCCCCAGCCCTATTCTGTGTTTTATGTAGAGACAGAGTCTCAGTGAGTTGCTTAGGGCCTCGCCGTTGCTGAGGCTGGCTTTGAACTCGCGATCCTCCTGTCTCAGCCTCCCTAAGTGCTGGGATGACAGGCTTGCGCCACCGCGCCTGGGTAGATTTTTTCCTTTTGGTGAGGTCTTATTGGATGAATGCCTTTGTAGCTGGGTCTGAAACATGGATTGGTGATCATGCTCAGAAGCACATGTCTTAAGTCCACAGCAGCAGAGGGGTCTTTTCATGGGAAACCAAATACTAAGGGGGAGAAATGAGAAAACACCTTCTTTGTCTGAGCGTGTGGATTCTTGAAGAAAGGATTCATGTCCCGAGAAAATGTGTGGTATTCTGAGACACAGAATGCTATGGAACATGACCACTTGAGTTTCCCAACAGTGTTTAAGAATCCATTATGTAAATGTACATTGGCACTCCTTGTCTCCCAGCCTCTAGGGATCACCATTCCATAGCAAAGTCATTTGTCTTCACTTAGCACAATGGCCTTGAGTTTCATGCATTCTGTGGCAGGTGACAGGACTTCATCCTTCCGCATGGTTCCATAATATTCCATTTTGTACACGTCACATTTTATCTATTCATGTGTTCATTGATGGACACCTAGTGTGATCAAAGAGCTTAGCTGTTGTGAATAGTGCAGCAATAAACATGGGTTTGTGACTATCTCTCGTTGATTTCATTTCTGTTTTAGTCGACATTTTCAGTCACCAAAAGACTTGATAAGAACGATTAGAGAAGGAAAAGTTTATTTGGGGCTCCTGGTTCCAGAGGCTCAGTCCATGGCTGGCCGACGCCATGGCTCTGGCCCAAGGTGAGGCAGAACAAAATGGCGGAAGGGCCTGGAGGAGGAGAGCAGCTCAGGACGTGGCACCAGGAAGCAGAGAGAGCTCTGCTCACCAGGGACAGGATAGAGTCCCCAAAGGCACAGCCCAGTGACCACCTCCTCCAGCCACACCCTACTTGCCTAGTCACTACCCAGTTAGTCCATTCAGGTGGATTAATCCACTGACTAGGTTACACCTCGCATAATCCAATCATCGTACCCCTGAACATTCCTGACTTGTCTCACACATGAGCTTTTTGGAGATATTTTTACCTAAACTACAACAACCAGCATTAGTTCATTCCTATCACGGGCTTAATGCACCAACTAGGTTAAGGGTCTCCAACCTTTAATGATTTCACCTCTGACCCCTCTTGTGTTGTCTCACACATGGGATTTTTGGGGACAGCTGCTGGCAGATCCACGTTACATGTTAGCTAAGGTTTTTATATTTGGATTTTTTATATTTGAATTTATATTTGAATTTCTGAAAATCTACAGATGGCCACAACATTGACCTTGTGAGTATCCAGCAAGAAAACCTTGGTTTTACGGTTTGTTTATCTTTGAGAAACAAACCAGCCCACAGGTATAGTTATGCTCAGTTTAAAGGTCAGAAAGTAATTGAGATGGTTACAGGGACTGAGGTCGTTATTGATATACCCATGGAGAAGGATACCACTATTTACTGGGGAGAATTTATACAGACATGATTGTCTACAGTTAGCATGAAATGAAACCTGTAGATAGCACTGCATGTACTAAAAGTTGCTTTTTTTTATTGAGCCCTGGAAAATGAAGAAGATATAGATTTAACATTTTAAGTGTTTGGGACATATTTAATTTTTTTTTTTTTTTTGGTACTTGGGATGGAACCATAGGCTCTTAACCACTGAGCCATATCCTCAGAACTTTTTACTTTTTAATTTTATTTTTTCCATGTTGAGACAGGGTCTTGCTAAGTTGCTTAGGGCCTTGCTAAGTTGCCGAGGCTGGCCTCCAACTTGTGATCCTCCTGCCTCAGCCACTGGGATTACACATATGTACCGCCACCCCTGGCATCTTCTAACATTTTTTTCTAGGGTACCAGGAATTGAATTCAGGGGCACTCAATCACTGAGCCACCTCCCCAGCTCTATTTTGTGTTTTATGTAGAGATAGGGTCTCATTGAGTTGCTTAGTGCCTCGCGAGGTTGGCTTTGAACTTGCAATCCTCCTGCCTCAGCCTCCCGAAATGCTGGGGTTACAGGCATGGCCTCTGCACCTGATTGTGTTTAACATTTTAACTTCAACCTTCCTGTAGGAATAATAAGATGTTTAATTGAGATGGCAAATAACATTTCAGACACACCAAGATGGCTCAGGTAAACTTCTTGGTACAGTGGATGGACTTCAACTAAACCAAGTGGTATCTTTGCCTCATGCTATTTGCATTTCAATGTGATGGGATTGGATTTCTTCTCTTATTTCTTCTCCTAATTGTAGTTACTGTCTATAAAAGTGTACAACATGTGATAGTTTTAAACATAAAAGGCATAGAGACATAGGCTGAATGATGGATGGATGGATATATGATAGACACAGAGATGATAGATGAATTGGGTTGATGACTGGATGGATGGATGGAGGGATGGGTGGATGGATGGATGGATGTATGGATGGATGTATGGATGGATGAATAGATAGATGATAGATATATCGATTGATGACTGGATGGATGGATAGATGGATGGATGGATGGATGGATGGGTGGATGGATGGATGAATAGATGATAGATATATAGATTGATGACTGAATGGATGGACAGATAGAAGTTACACAGAGATAAGAAACACTTGCTTAAAGAAAACGGTTCTGTGGAATCCCCCTCTGGGAAAATTTCCAAAAATATCAACTTCGGTAAATTGACTGGCATGTTTCAAAAAAGAAGTGTAATCGTGTCCTGTGTGATGTTGTTCCGGGGCCAGGTTGTCAAGCTCAGGAGATATGATACCTTCTGGTGGAGTTATAAGTCCTCATAAATGCATTTTTATTTTGGGTATTTTCTCATCTGAAAGCTAAACTACTCTACAGACATGGATGTGTGGAACTTCCCAGAGTGTGTTACTTCGAGCTATTAAAGATCTTCTGTCTTTATTTAAAATAAGCAACCGTCATAGAGTGCCATCAAAGACCTATTATTGATGCATCATCTCTGAGTTCTATGAGCAGTAACTGTTTATACCAAGATAAATGAGGATATTAAAGGGATCCAAAACATTTCCCTGCAAAGTGTTATTAGGAACCATATTCAGTATACTGACAACGATTTGAGAACACATTAATATGGACAAGCAGGAGAGAGCTCACCTTTCCTTCAATTCTCCAGCCCTTTCTCTGCACCTGAATTGCTTGACTTTGTCTCCAAATGCAAGACAACCATCCACAGGAGAAAGACAGGAAGGAGGTTGAAGGAACTAGGAAATTAGTTGTGAATTAAGCAAACAATGCATTTCTATCTTATTTGTCAGGAAGAATGAGTCATGAGATCTAGAGAAATATGGCATAAGGTCCCCCCAGTTCTATGGTCTTTGGTACACATGTTATGAACCATCTCCTCTGAATGAGTGTGGAGTGGACCTCGGAGCATCATATGTCAATTTGAGGATGGTGTGGGCAGGGGTTGATTTTGAACTCATGAAAAGAGAATATTTGAAAACAGTATAGAGATTCCTCAAAAAAGTAGGAATGGAACCATCATATAACCCAGTTATCCCACTCCTGAGGATATGTTCAAAAGATCTAAAATCAGCACACTATAGTGATGCAGCCATATCAATCTTTATAGCAGCATGATTCACAATAGCTAAGCTATAGAACCTGTGTAGGTGCCCTTCACTGATGAATGCATAAAGAAAATGTGATATATATACACATGAAGTATTACACAGCCATGAAGAAGAATGACTTTATGCCATTTGCCAGTAAATTGATGGAACTGTAGACAATCATGCAACGTGAAATAAACCAGTCCCCCAAAGTCAAAGGTCAAATGCTTTCTGTGATATACAAAAGCTAGAGAGAAAGAAGGAAAAAAAAATAACAGAGGAAGATCCCATTAAAATAGAAGGGAGGTCAATGAAGTAGGAAAGGGGACTGAGGAGGAAGGAAGAGGAGACAGAAGAGAGAACAGTGGAATGAATCTGACCTCACTCTCCTATGTACATATATGAATGTACCACAGCGAATCTCACCTCCATGCACATCCACAAGGTCCTAATTAGAAAACAACAACCTGTAGGGAAAGAAATAGAATATCTCCAGGGAGGGAGGAGGGAAGAGAAAGGGAAAATAGTGGGGAGTGATATTGGCCAACTTATACAACTATATTGTGTGCATCTGTGGATAAAGCAAAAGCTATCCACCATTATGCACAACTGTGATGCACCAAAGAGAACATGGTGAAAAAGAATATCCCTGTGGCCTGAGTAATCAGTGGAGGGGAAAGAGGAGGAGAAGGAGGAGGAGGAGAAGAGGGAGGAGGAGGAGGAGAAAGCAGACATACACACACACATGCACACACACACACCCCTGTTAACCTGGAGGAAAGACGAGCACCATAATGTGAATCACCAATGGGATCCACCAGTCAAGGAACAAAAAAGAAAATGGCGGTCTCTGTTGGGAAGCCAATGGGAAAACGAGGATGTCAATCCTGTAATTCCTAAGGAAGTGAATTCTTCCAGCCACTGGAATGGAACCAAATCTTTTCCCAGTTGACCCTCAGCTCATACCTCTGCCCTGGATGATGCCTTCATTGCAGCCTGATTTGACCTGGAGCAGAGGACTTAGCTTCGCTCTGCTAGAAACTGTGCTTCAGAAACTGTGAGATCGTGAGAGTGTGTGTGTGTGTGTGTGTGCGTGCATTAACTTGCATTAAACAGCGTGTTCTGCTGACGTGTTACACACCCACAGATCATGCTCTCTAAATCCTGTGATTGACTGGACGTCTACCAACGTGACATGTGAAATGGTATCATGGTGATCTGCTTGGACACATTATCAAAGCCTTCTTCCACCTTTTGTGTTTTTGAGACTCTCCCTTTCACCCACGGCTTCTGGGTGAAGATTGTTGCGTGTGCCAAGAATGCAAAGTGAATCTCAAGGCAGGGGAACACCCATCATTATGGTGAGTGGTGCCCAGTAGGTCAAACACGGATTCCATGGTACAGATGTGAGCTCAATGGCAGCCGAGGCAAGATGGCATCAGAAGATGCGCACATTTCGCCTCATTCACCTGAACAGAAAGATACTTATGTTCTTTAGGTGTTGACTTCCAATCAGTTTGATTCCCTGTATCTGTGGCTGTCCACAGATCCAACCCACCATGGACCCAAACTATTGGGGAAAACCTCAAATCTACACTGAATGCAAAGAGATTATTTTCTTGTCAGTAGTCCCTAAATAATATATGATCACCACTCTGTATAGATAATTAACATTTTAAGACATCTGGAGATGATTTTAAGCATATTGTAAGATGGATAGACCATTTTATAGAAGGGACTTGAGCGTATGTGGATTCAGGCATTGGCCAGATATTCCAGAACTCATCTTGCTTGGCTATTGAGGGGTGACTATAGGAAACATTGCCAAAAGAAAATAAGATAAAATGAAATGAAATTCATTGGAGATAATGTTATCAACTGTGTGCTCATCTCTGCTCACCTCAGCACGAAAGATGGTAGGAATGGAAGGAGGGTTTCATATCGCCAACCAGGAAAGCCTATTCAGTCTTAATGATATAACAATAGAAATTGGTAGAATTTCCAAAAAATAAGAGGAAGAGGAGGAGAAGGAGGATTGACGTCCTCATTTTCCCATTGGCTTCCCAACAGAGACCGCCATTTTCTTTTTTGTTCCTTGACTGGTGGACCCATTGGTGGTTCACATTATGGTTCTGGTCTTTCCTCCAGGTTAACAGGGCTCTGTGTCTGTGTGTGTGTGTCTACTTTCTCCTCTTCCTCTTCTTCTTCTTTTAAATAAAATAATGTAATTGACACTTTGAGGATCTAAGATTTTAAAATACAGCAGCACATTCTAAACCTGGAGCAAAGCAATCCTATCGCAGGGATTTAGTACAGAAGCACCGCCATCTAGTATGTGATGCAGTTAAGTTTATTTTCCTTTCTCTTAACTCCACAAAATCAAAGGCTTAGAAAGCAGCCAAAGAGAGCGCTGGGAGGAGACCCTCTATTCTTCGGTTTACACAGCAGCAATATTTGTGGCAAATCTTTGGGTGTTAATGGGTGGACCACAGGAAGGGAAGGCACAGAATATCTCATCCATCCCATGACAGTGGATGAAAACCAGTCACCTTTCACAGTGGACCCAACATCAAACGCCAGCATGGCCCATGGTGAGGAGCCCTGTGTTCAATTTAAAAAATGTGCACAGTGCCCTCTGCAAATGCATAGCGACAACATCACGTCAGGTATTGTACGTCCTCTAGAGATGGCTTGAAGATTGACCCAGAGTGTCAATCAGGACTTTATGCTGAGTGACGCTCAACCTTGCTGGGGCGGCCAATCCTGCCTGCTGTGCTTCCTTTTATTAATAACATTTTCTTTCCAAGTCTATCAGTGAGCATCACTGCGCCGTGTGAATGCAGTCACCCCTGGGTATCCAGGGAGAACCCTGCAGATACCGAAATCCACGGATGCTCCAGTCCCGTACATAAAATGGTGCATTATTTTCAAATAATCTGCATACATTTAAGACCATCTCTGGGGAACTTGTAATACTCAGAGTAATAGAATGCCAGGTAAACACTTGCTCTGCTGTATTTTGCAGGAATAACAAAAAAGATAAAAAATCTGTGTATGTTCAATACAGAAACATGGATGACTAATTAGAATAAATGGAAATAAAAAAATAAATTAAAAAAAAAAGAGGAAAAAAAATTGTTGAGCTGTGGTTGGTTGGATCTACGGATGGGAAGCTTACAGGTTTGGAAGTCTGACTGTCTATATTGGGAAAATTTCTTCTTTTAGAGCCTATAAAGTTAAAGCAAGTGGAAGATGGAGAGTTGTTACTCCTGTGTGTGTGTGTGTGTGTGTGTGTGTGCGTGTGTGTATCCTGAGAACAACAACCTAAAAAGAATTAGGGGATATTATTCTCTGACTGGCTTTATAAGATGAAATCAATACGGGGAATTGCCTGCAAAGTGAATCCTAAAAATAATCCCACCATTTGCTCTGCTAGCACAGCATGACTTCAGATGTTCTTAGTGGCATCCAGCCCCAAAAGAAGGATGTTGGAAACTCCTTCCCACACGAGCCTGCAATTCTCTTGTTATTATCAATGCAATTATTTTTGTTGTTGTTGTTATTTTTAAAAAATCCCATTTTTTTCTCATGCATTTCACCCATCACCCAGAAATCATCACATTTTCATTTTCTATAGCCATACCAAGAGTTTGCTTGAAATTTAAGAAATAAAAGTAAGTGTTGAGAAAATTGTTGGACCATTCACAAGACTGCTGAGCATGGTTTTGCGTGGCTGATCCTCAGAAGTGGTAGGCGGAGCACATGATGTAGCAGCCTCCATAGGAACCATGTCCACAACTCATCCTCCATTGCAAGCCATGCCCCAGGCTGGGTCATCTCAGGAAAACGCACCAGAAGCTGGACACAGTGGGCACCCACTGACTCCTCCAGGGCACATGGCATAAATAATCCAGAGTTGTCTTCTCTTGGCTCAAATTCTCCCTTTTTGTTCCTTCTTCCTTCCATCCTTCCCCTCTTGGGTCCCTCTACCTTCCCTGCTATGCATCCCAACAAGCCATGTGAATTCCGCCATCTTGAATCCCTCCGATTCCCCAGGAAAGACCAGTGGGACCTCTGCTTCCAATTCATTTGCCCAAATTACTATTTGATTTTTCTCATATTCCTGAAAATGTTCCCCCACGGTGCATGGACTTCAGCCCTGCCTGAGTCTTTGGCGTGACTTTCTCTTTCACTCAAGAGATTCAAAGGGCAGTGCGCCATTAGGAAGAGAAAAATCTAACAGCACTCCTGGAAGGTTACTTGGCACATCGTGTAATTAAGACTGACATACCAACATTGGCTTCCTCGCTCCCATTTATTGGTTTGCGAGAAATATAAATTGGACTCAACAGATTGTTAATAGGGACTACAGGGAGAAAATGTGGGTGAGTCTTTGAACTAAAGAAAAGTTTGGGAAACAAAGAGTCTAACAAAGTTGCCACATTTTCCTTGAAAACTCTTAAATGCCCATTCTTAGAAGATTTAATCACCAGATTTTTTAAATTCCCAGGAAGGGGATATTAGATGGTGAATATTTCCAATGGAGATTAAGCAGAGTCATGTAATAACAGAATGGGTTGGGCAGGTTTCCAGAACTCTCACAAAATGCCTGAGATGTTTGATTTATAAAGACAAAAGGTTTTAACTCAGAGATTTGGAGATTCCAGTCTATGATTGAATGGCCCTCTTTGCTTTGGGCCTAATGGATGCAGCAAATCATGGCAGGAACATGATTGGTGGAGCCAAAGTGGTCACTACTCTGCCATGGAGAACAAGAGAGGGATGAGGTCCCACAATCCCCTCCCAGGTCACACCCGAATGACTTCACTGTGTCCCTCTAGACCACACCTCTTCAAGTCTCCACCAGCTCCCAATGGCGCCATGCTGGGGCACTCAGCCTTCCACACTAGGGTCTTTGGAGAAAAATTGGGATCCAGGTGATAGCACACAATGAACCTACAAGTATATTATGATCAAGACGCTCTTAGAAATGGGAGGCTTCTAAATTCATCTCCTTCGTATACTTGGTAAACAAGGAGGAAATACTCAAATAAGTCCTTGTCCTTGGATATTCTTAGCAAGACGATTCTCAACAACTGCACACTTCCAGTGATTGAAATGTTCACTCATTAGTTAATGGATGAACAAACTCTGGTCTGCATATGCACACACACATGCACACTGGAATATTACTGAGCCACAGAAAGGAATATACAAGCAATGTTGCTTATACCATGGCTGGGCTTAGGAAACATGAGTGCTGAAATATGCCATGCAGAAATTGTGGCAGATTATGATCCTGCTTTAATGAAATGTTCCAAATACTTACACACACAAAAACAGAAAGCAGGTTGGGGTGGCCAGGAAATGGGGCAGAAGAATAGGGAGTGACTGTTGAATGGATATGGGGTTGAAAAAAAATTTTTTGTAACTAGATATTGAGGGTGGCTGCATAATATTCAGAATGTGCTAAATAGGACTGAATATTTCACTCTGAAAGGGTTACTTGGATAGTGAGTTGGGGGCAAACTGTAGCTTACTCTCATCTGCCATTTTACTTTCTTTGGTCTCAGAAAATGGTCCTCTTTGGTCCAAAAATGTTAGATGGAACATTACAGAAACAGAGTTCATGGTTTATATTTGTGTTAGTTCTGTGTTCCTGTGACCCAATATATTTGACAAGAACAACTTAAAGGATTCAAACTTTCTTCAGGATCAGGATTGCAGACGTTCAGTCCATGGTGGGCCAACTCCATGGCTCTGGCCCAAGGTGAGGCAGAACAAAATGGCGGAAGGGCTTGGAGGAGGAGAACAGCTCAGGACGTGGCACCAGGAAGCAGAGAGAGCTCTGCTCACCAGGGACAGGATAGAGTCCCCAAAGGCACAGCCCAGTGACCACCTCCTCCAGCCACACCCCACCTGCCTATAGTCACCACTGAGTTAATCCATCCAAGTGGATTAATTCACTGACTAGGTTACAACCTCTCATAGCCTGATCATAGCCTCTGAACATTCCTGCATTTTCTCACACATGAGCTTTTGGAGGATACTTTATATCTAAACTACAAAAATCAGCATCATTATTTTCATTTTCATTTTATCTATTGCCCTCTCTAACTACATTGATCAAATCATTGATTTTTTTTCTTCTAGGAATATCATATTTGATATCTTAAATATAGAAAAAATCTGTATTGAAAGGATTCCAAATTTGCATGGGGAATCTTAATATCCTCTTTTTAAACAATTTTTTTCTTGACCTTCACTGATATTTTTTATGAGTTTGGTGATGCTCAGGAGCATTAACTAAAGGTTTCTCACTGACAGGGAATCTGATGGTTTTGCAATTCCTAACTCACCTATCAGGTTTAGTGTCTTCTGTGTAGGAATGCCCTTTTCCTTAAACTGACAACTTCAGTGTAATTAATGAACTGTACTCAACCCCCAGGCACATAATATCTTAGTCATCAGAAAACATCCCCAGTCAAGGCCTATAAAATCCTCTTGAGCAAATGTTCCATCAATTACCCTCTTTCTCCTTTACTAACCCCACATTTACTGCAAAAGGATTCACAGAGCACAGGATGCCTTGCTAAGCTTTTATTTCACTGCCTGTGTGTTAAGAACGTGATTTTGTAGCTCAGCCTACCATACCGCATTCGCACTGTCTGATCATTTAGAATTGCGGCACCGTTCTTGAAAGTTGAATACTGTGACAAGCATCCCACAAATCATCATTCCGAGGAATCTGTTTCAGGAATGAAGGAGGTGCCCTGTCAATCATTTCCCTGGGAAAGATGGGCAGGAGTCAAATGTGTCCGCATGAGTTATCAGCATGAGCTGGATCCAACTAATGCGATGGGACATTAAAGTACATTTGCAGGTGTACTGGCTCCAGCTGTCCATCCAGTCTCATTGGCCATTTCACTTTTTGTGGGTTTGGAATGTGGTTAATAGTGTGTCAAAATTATTAAATGGAAAATTCCAGATATCAGCTATTCATGTTTCAAATAGGCATTACTTTTCCATCATTGTGACCAATCTACCCAACAAGAGAACTTCTCAGAGTTGTGAGATATCAGAATTTATAGGAGGAAGAAAAATTTATTCGGGGTCATCATTTAAGAAGTCTCAGTCCAAGGTGGGATGGCTCCATTGCTCTCGTCTGAGGTGAGGCAGATCAACATGGCGGAAGGGCATGGCGGAGGAAAGTTGCTCAACTCATGGAAAGCGGGAAGTAGGAGAAAGAAAACACAAGGGGTAAATACGAAATACATAATCTATCTCTCCTTTGTATCTTCTTCTTAGTAATGAAAATCTGTAAGAAAGGAAAACATAACGGAAACATATTTTTCCAAAGGACCATCATGCACTTGAAAATGACCCTTGGGTCCACAATGGGTTACTTATCTCATGGGGTTCTGTAAGATGATGAGGTAGTTAAAAAATCCCTACTGTCTGGCGATATCATAACATCTTAGGGCAGAGCCCTCCTGAAAACACTGTGCTGATCCTGGTGTCAAGATAGCAGACACTCCACCCCTGTGGAGTAGCACACACAATGATGCACAATCTACGATAATGTGTGACAATCTTAATAATTGACCAAGTTGCTGTTTTTTGCATTTATTATGCAGTACATTCCTCCTTTGTCTGGAGTATGCTCCATCTGTTTATTACAAAGAGGTTTACTGTAAGTCGATATGCATGTTACCAGCATCAGGTCCATTCATGATCTGTTTACTCAACAGCATCAAGAGCCAACTTTGAGGGATGGGCTGTAGCATGTAGCTTTGTGTAAACACATCCGTGGCGTTTCTCCAACCATGAAATACCCGCATTGTGAGTTTCTCAGCATGTATCGTTGCCCACGAGCCATGCATACGTGTAGAACTGTGCATTCTTACCTGGCTTGTGTGGTTGGGAAGACACTTGGACTGTGCGTATGTATTTCAGAGGTTTTGAAAGTGACTCTGCATAATGCATGGAAACACCTGGGAGTGCTTGGTTGAAAAGAATCAGCATGTGTTTAATGCAAAAGGAGGTCAGACTGGGAGCGTCTCAGCATAAAACCGTAAGGTGTGTTCAAGGTGCATTGCTGCTTTACCCACTGCTGATGATGACAGAAGAAATCAGCAGATTCTGCAGAGACGGGGAAAGAAACTTAAGGACAAAGCAGGGACAGATTTGCTGAATCGGTGATTCTCTGCTTCAGGGTTATATTTGGTCAGCATCCCAAACTTTACTAGGTGATAAATGTGATTAATTGATAAAAGAGATTTATTTTTTAAAGTTCGAAGCAATTAGTGGTGGTCATTATCCCAGTAGCTTCTCTTTTCTCTCCCTGTTCCCCAGATAAGATCTGCTCCCTGCAGAACAAAAACACCTTATCTTGGCGTGCTGGAAAATGGACAGGTGTGTATGCATAAAATCGCATCCTGGCTTCTTCCGGTTCTGAGGATCTTTTAATTATTCAGGCTTTAGAGGATGGAGGCGTCTTGTAAGCTTAATTAGGGCTCTAATTTCCTCTGGGAAATGTGGATGAACTTGATTAACAAGAACAGAAAAACTCCAGTGAATGACTTTGGGGGGGAAAAAAATAATAGTGACTCTTCCCAGAGTTGTGGGATATCAGAATTTAAAACAAATGTGCATGGGAAGAGAAATATATACCTTCTCTAGGAGTTCAGAAAAACGGAATGAGTGTCTATGAATGTTTATAGGTTGAAATCATGGCACCCAATGGGATTTGCAATAGGAAGGGAGACTTGGGGACTTTCAAGAGGCAAGACATGCTTCTTGCTGGCTTATTCAATATTTATGAGTTGTATTTTTATTTTCCACCTTCAATTCATAGGCTCACAATCAGAATGTCTTTAAAAATAGTAATTTTACATGCATGTCCCCCATATTTATTAAATTTGAATAATATTATATGTTAATTTACACTAGATTTTGAGGTTAGCAATTCCAGGATAATGACACTAAAAGGGTTACATGTCCTTGAAGCATTCACATAGTACTACCTGTCTCTCTTACCTTAATTTGAATTCAGGCAAAAATTGTGTTTGTTGTTATTCCAAACTATTTGATCTATTTTCATTATTGAACATTTGGAATAGGCTTACTCATTTATTTTTTCTTTTTTATATTATTCACTGATTTTCCATTCACATATTTAGAACTTTCTGATTCAAAAGATACTCAAAACTTATCATTTATCAATACTGAGCTTGAAATCAACTTATTCAAAATCATGTAAATCATAGTAATGATCAGGGAGCAAAAGAGAAGGTAGTTTTTATTTTTAATTTTCTTATACTTGAATTGCAAATCCCCCCTAAAACAAGTTCCAAACAAAGGTAAAAATACCCCTAAAACTTATTTGAATGTAGGAAAAACCATGACCGAGGGTAAAGATTGATTTGTGAAATCTTGGAATTGCAAAGAGCAGATTCAAGAATGTAGAGGAACAGTGATAAAAAGCAACCAGACATGGTAAATTAAAAATCAGTGACACTTAAAGCTGAATACCAGAGTTGGCCACTCAAGTTCTGATAATTTCAGAATGTTCCATGCATGGTTTGGATGTCATTTGTCTCCTGCAAAACTCAGGTTGAAATGGTATTTAGATATGTGGACTGTAATGCTTAGGTTTAATGCTTTCCTTCCAAGGGTGATTTAGATCTTATACCAGTGAGTTGTTATAATGTGCGTCTGCCTCTTTTTTTTTTTTTTTTTTTTTTAACCTTTTGCATATACTTGTTTTCCGTTTTGAAACCACTTGTCCATGCTTTGGTGACTTCACGGTCTATGAATCACACTATTGTGACACAAAATCCTTGAGACATGAGTTCAGTTGTCAGAGACGGAAGAGACATCCAATCCTTGAAAATACCCAGTGATCTAAGTGCAAATAGTGGTTTTTGCATCTTTGCCCAGCATTTTCTGACTGATCTAAAGATTTTTTTTTTTCTCCTTGGGATGTAGAGATGCCCCAAGACTCACAATCTGAATGCGTTGATAATAATATCACCTGTGATAAATACGAGACTCAAAACTCACGCCGTCTGGATTCCACAACTTCCTAATAAACTAATAGGTCACTTCTACTTGCAAATATTAGGAAAGTAGGCAAAATCCAAAGTGTTATTCAGATATGCAAAACATCAGGGATTTCTTTGCTCCATGAGGGAAACATGGAAATGAGCCATGGAATCAATTGTGTTTTGAGAGACATCAGCAGCCTTTTAGAATTTAAAATTTGGAGTAGAATTTAAAATCATACTGATTGTTTTTGTTTTACCTGTATCCCTTCCCCTTGAATTCTGTGTATCTGATTCTATACACAATACATATGGATGAGAGTAAATAAACTATAAATGGCATTGGACCATAGAGTCAATATATGGTCAAACTAGATTCCAAAATATTTGTAGAAGTTAAAATTAGTGCATTAAAGATTTTTTATGTATAGTCTATTTCCTCTGAGCCTCCAAAACACAGGTCATTTACAATACTGCATATTTTGTTTTACTGGTTGTTTTTTGCTATACAAGAAAGTAGAATCCATTCTGACATCATTATATATGCAATGAAATATATCTTGTTCTAATTTACACCCCAATTCCTCTCTTTCTGCACCCTGTTCCCTTTCCTCTGTTGATGTTCCTGCCATTGACCGACCCATAGTTATTTTTTTTTAATGTTTGTGGGTGTACGTGACGGCGAGGTTCACTGTGGTATATTCCTATATGTTCATAGGAAAGTTAATGGAAATAATATTGCTTATTTCAATCAACAGCTCTTGCTGATATTTTGATGCCTCTTCTGGGAAATAACCTAAGATTTATTCTCTGTTGTTGCTGATGGCTTGCCCATTTACACAAATGGAAATACCCAGAACATAAACGACTTTAAAAATCAGCAGTGGCTACCATATGCCACTGAAATGCTATCATGTAAAGTAGCATCACGCAGATATTGCAAATAACATAGGAAGAGCTGAAAGGGCAAGGTGACTGGCCGGTGCTAATTAAGAAATTGGTCCTTTGCATCTACTGTGGTCGTGGGGTCCTGTTTAAGAAAAGCATATGCACCTCTGCATGGTAGCCACTAGAACAGGCTTTGTTTTTTTTTTTGTTTTTTTTTTAATCTATGCACCAGTAGAGATATTAGGTGGAAAATAAACTATGGAAAATCAAGTCTGGCAAAAAAGTCTTGCTAGGTAGAGAAAACGCCCTAGTATTTGCTAAATGTACTGCTGGAAGAAATACTTGGAAGCTGGTTTGCTGCCAATATGTTGGAATCAAACACAAAACGAACATGAAGGAAACCAAAAAAGACCCCAAACAACCCCAAACAGCCATGTTGACATCCTGATGTCCGATTTGTTTCTAATGTCTATAAAAATCAAAACTCCCCCACGCTGTCTAGAGCACAAATGCATCCCAACAGCTAAGGACCTCCATGGACCATCCATTCCCCACCTGGGACAAAGATGGTAACGGAAAAATGGCAGATCATAGGAGACCCGAGGGACCCTCCAGATCCGGACCGCGTAAGAGGTGACTTTCAATGCAATGGACAGAGACTGTCCCAAACAACTCTCAGTGACCTTTTTTTTGTTCCGTGAACAAGACAGAAAGTCCCCCTGAGGGTTTTGTTCCTTTCCAATGACTTAGATTCATTATGCATTTTTGGAACAGAACGAGCAATTCATCTCTCTTTTTTTTTTCCTTTTCTTTTTTTATGAGCTCAGATACATTTTGTAGAATATTTGAAACCAGAAGATTTTTCGTTCCTCCCAGTCACCTCCCCGTTGGCATAATTATCCGAAAAAATCTTGCCATTGAAATATGGTTTCCGTCTCTCAGATGAACTCCCAGTGATGGCTTCTCGGTCGGTCTCAAGAGAAAAATGGAGAAATATGAAAAAAAAAAAGTGATAAATGCTAAACAGTTTCACTGGTTTTAATTAAAACATTTGTCATCCCTGAAACTAATTAGTAATTACATAAGAACTTTATTATGCCGTGCCAGGGAAACATTACTCCGAGTTTCTGAGTAAAATTGAGTCGCGAGTAAATAATTGTTAAAGTCAGAATTAATTACTTCATGAATTATGGAGCCACCCGATCACTTTAATGAACTTATGTTTGTTAATAAATGTGACACGGTCTTCTTTGCTTCCGTAGTAACAGGCATATTGGTTATAACTTTATCGAGTAAAAAAGTAAATCACACAGTGATTTGGGGTGGGGAAAAAACAGTTCCTATGCATGAGGTCTGGGAATGTCTGCGAATGTCGTGGATGTTTAAAATCTATTTGATTTCGATGATTGGCAGTAAAGAAAGTGCGGGAAATCGTTGCAAGAGGAGACTTTTGTATCGATAAATGGTGAACAATTGGAAGATGTTACAATGTTACTTGCAAGTTCAGCATGTGCCACAATGTTTCCATTTTGGGTGTAAATACCTGGAACCCCCCCGGAGTGATAATTACCTGGAATAGTTGCTAAGTGTGCGCATCTTGCGCAGAGAGCAATACTGAGGAGTGGATCGACCCCACGGCGCCCAGGGGACCCGGTTGCTCCAGCACAGCTCCACCTGAGGCAGGTTCCCTCTGCGTGGGCAGCTTGCCCGAGTTCACGGAGAGAGCGCTCCCACGTGTGCAGAGGATCACGCACGAAGGACACGTGTTCATTGCCGAGAGGGACAAAGGAAATCTAGGATGCACAAGGAGCCTGTGCCCCGGCATTCAGCAAAGGGCTCCAGGGAGCTCAAAGTGTCCCTAAGCAGGACCCTGGAAGGTGGAACCACCTGGTTCTGCGTCTTGGAAGGCACCAGACTGGCTTCAGTTAGAGCTTTTCAGGACACCCTGTTCTAGGAGGAGCCGCGATACAGCCCCGCTGTCCCAATCTGTCCCTCCGAGGCGGGATGCTGGATCTCACTGTTATTTTACAGTCATTTTGAGAATGAGAAATGAGAAGGGAAGGTGGAGGGTGAGGAGAAGTTCTAGTCAAAGCATCCAGGGTTGCCCTGCGGACTCAGGCAAAGCCCAGATTATCATCAGTATGATTTCTCCTTGGAGATTCCTTGGAAAACTTGGAATGGAACCACCATTTGACCGAGCCATCCCACTCCTGGGTCTATATCCAAAACACTTAAAATCAGCACACTACAGTGACGCAGCCACTTCAATGTTTATAGCAGCTCAATTCACAATAGCTAAACTGTGGAACCAACCTAGGTGCCCTTCAACAGAGGAATGGATAAAGAAACTGGAATATTACTCAGCCTTAAAGAAGAATGAAATTCTTTGCAGGTATTTGCAGGTAACTGGATGGAGCTGGAGAATATCATGCTAAGTGAAATAAGCCAATCCCAAAACACCAAAGGTCAAATGTTTCCACTGATATGTAGAAGATAAATCACCATAAGGGGGTGTGTGGGGAAGATAAATTGATTGGATTATACAAAGGAAGAGAGTTGGGAGGGGGTCTAGAAAATACAGTACAATAATTGTGCATAATTTCCCATGTTCATATATGAATCCATGGTAGTGAAACTCCACATCCTGTACAACCACAAGAATGGGATCCTAACTAGAATAAGTTATCCACCATATATGTAGAGGTCAAAATAAACTCTGCTGTTGTGGATCTCCAAAAAGAACAAATAGAAAAGTTTTCAAAAAGAAAGAACTTTCAAGCTAGAAAAAAGAGAGTAGTACATTTATTTATTCATTTTGGCATTTAAGTATCTTCTTTATTATGGATTTTTGATTTTTTAAATTTGTTCTCATTAGTTATCCTTGGGAGTAGAAGGCACTTGGGCACATCCTACATACATGGAATGTAACTTCTCATCCTTTTGGTTGGACAGGATGTAGAATCTAATGGTTGTGTAGTCATATATGCACATGGGGTGATAATGTCTGCTCCATCCTACTCTCCTTCCTACCCCAGATCCTCCTCTCCCTTTACTCTCCCCGTCTGATCCAAAGTACCTCTATTCTTCCCTAACACTCTTTCCATTGTGAATTAGCATCCGCATATCAGAGAGAACATTCAGCCTTTGTTTTTTGGGGGGTGGAGGAATTGGCTTATTTCATTTAGCATGATAGTCTCCAGCTCCATCCAGTTATCTGCAAATACCATCATTTCATGCTTCTTCATGGCTGAGTAATATTCCATTGTGTGTATATGTATATATATATATATATATGTGTGTGTATATATATATATATATATATATATATATATATTCTTCATTCATCTATTGAAGGATAGATATTTAAACAGACTTCCAATTCATAGAAAATCTGTTCCGTATACTTAAAAAAATAGAAGTAAGATTAAATCTAAGGGAGAAAATCACTGAATCAGAAAGACAGCCAGGGCAGTGTATCCTGGTATGAGTTGCAAATTTGTAGCACGAAAGAGTATTCACTTAGGCCAAAGACATGTGCACATAATATGCACCATGTCAATCACTTCTCTGTTCTCAATGGTCTTCTACATGGGCCTGGGTTGTATTGCTCCCTGTGGGATGTGGTGTTCAAGTTCAGTGCAATCACATCAGCACGATTCAAAGCTGCTAGCTACCCATTCTGCAGGTTAGCACGATCTTGGCTCCAAATCTTGGGTTTCTACTCCATTTCTCTCTAAAGGTGGCTTTCATGTGGATGCTGTAGGGATCAGTTTGGGCGGAGAAGGAGACAGAGGTTCTAGCTGGCTTCTTGCTCTGTGCTTTGCAGGGCATTGTTACGCTTACGCTGACTCGGAGATCTCTGAAGATCTGGTGGAGACGGTCTCCATACCTGGTATGGAAGATGGATGTTTTCTCTTCTAAGAAGTGATCAGAAAAGTCACGACCAACCTGCTCCATGACGAGGCATCTTCTTTGTCCTTTCTGAGCCTGGGAAGTCCTCAGATCCACCGAGAAAAAAACCTACAAACGAGGGGAGCGGCTGGGTTGTTATGCAGCCATGGAGCGGGGCACACGCATTTGGAAATGTGCCTCTACAGTTCTGCATTGTTCCTTCCAAACCCAGGACTTTAGCAGTGGATGCTCCACCCTACACATGGAATTCCCTCCATTCCATTTTTTGACGGGTGGAATCATGTTCTGGAGAAAGATTTGCACCTGGTAACTATGAGCACGTCCGTGTTTGGAAATAGTCTTTGCAGATGGAATCAAGATACGCTGAGGTGCCTAGGGTGGGATCTAAGTAATGTGACTGGTGTCCTTAAAAAGGGGAGATTAGGACACATGCACACTGATACCCAGGGGAGGAGCCCCGTGGAGACGGAGGCAGAGACTGGAGGGACGGGGCCACCAGCCCAGGGCCACCTGGAGCCCCAGGAGCTGGAAGGGCAGGAGGAGCCTCCCTGGAGCCTGTGGAGGGAGCTGGACCCAATTGGAAGAGGTTGGTCCTGTCCACGTCTTGACCCCAGAGCCTGTGAGTGGGACCCTGTGTGCAAACAGGGTCTCTGCAGAGGGCGTTAGTGCAGGATCCTGAGAGGAGCTCCTCCTGGGTCAGGGTGGCCCTCGTGCAATGGCTGTGTCCTCCCAAGAGACAGAAGAGGGGACACAGACACAGAGGAGGAGCCCTGTGGAGATGGAGGCAGAGACTGGAGGGACGGGGCCACCAGCCCAGGGCCACCTGGAGCCCCAGGAGCTGGAGAGGCAGGAAGGAGCCTCCACGGAGGCTGTGGAGGGAACAGCCTGGGACCCTGGTCCAGCCTCTGCCCTCCAGGGCTGGGAGAGTCCTCTTTTCCCAACTTATTGAGTTAGTGGCAATTTGTCACAAAAGCCCAGGAAACTGTCTGTATAGAAATCACGCGTGGCGTGTTTATGAACCGATGGTTTATTTCCTGCCCAACCAACATGTTGAAAAAGGATATAGACAGGAACCAAAGAAGTGGCCTGTTGTTCTCCCGCCACCTTGGTGACACACACCTGGTGCCCACCTTGGGCAGGACAGGGCACTGCGGAGGTGTTGGACGCTGTCTCTGTCTGAAAAATTACTACTTCCGTAATCCCAGCAATGTCACCGTCTTCATGTCCCTCGACCTCAATTCTGGTCCAGGAAACCACGTCGAAAGCGTCCTCCTCACGTCTCCAGGCAACGTGGATGCAGATCCGTTCTGAGGTCCCCTCCGTGGATGCTGCTCATTTATTTTTCCTTCTGGTTTTAGTTACGCGTAAATGATTCTTTACTGTCCAAGATGCTTGTATGACGGAGCCAAAGAGGAAAGAAAGGAGAAATGAGCAAGAGAGAGAGAGAGAGGTAGAGGACGGAAGGAGAAAATAAAGGGAGGCCAAGGCCAGGTGGGTCTCTGCTGCTTGGATTTCCCCTGGTGGATGGAAAATCTTTAAAATCAACGTGCGAGAGAGGCCATGGTGAGGCCATAATCGTCCTGTCCACCCATGAACTGACCCTTAGCACAGAGACCAGTCCTGCAAGGCCATGAGCTCAATGGACTCCAGTTGGGTCTCGCCAGGAAGGCCGGGCACGGAGGAAATTCTACGGAACCATCCGTGTGGATTCCAGTGAACGAATACACTCATTTTTTATTGAGATTTTAAAGGTTTTCAGACGGAAAATACCCATTATCCTCGATGGCTTCGTGCATGAGCGTGGGCTGTTCTCAGGACGTCGAGGGAATGGACAAAGCTGTGCTTGGAACTGGACCACTGCCCTTCCCGCCGTCTTATTTGTTTCCTTTATTTTTCGGTGAAGATTTACTGGACGCGAACACAGCTGCCCCGAGTGGCCTTTCATCTCCCGGTGGTGAACGAGAATCGCCGCCGTGGCCGCTGCTCTGCGTCGACCTGATTTTCGAGGCCGAGCCTCTGTTCGGGAGGCAGGCGTTTGGATGTGTCTGGAAACGTCGTGCAAAACAAATTAAAAGAATTCAACGGAGGTAAAAGTGCTTTGAACGGCAACAACGCAATTATTAAATGACCAGACCGTAATCGAGTGGCGCGTGCTCATTAAATTAAGTGAAATGCTTTACTTGTCTGGACAGGGGCTTCAGTTTGGGTGGACAGTCCGCTGGCCCAGGAAGCGGGTGCGGATGGATTTGTAGCTCCGCGCGCGCGGACGGCAGGAGGGACGCTTATCCCAGGTTGAACTCCGTTTCCTCAAATTCCTCTGCTGCAGCCCTGGCCCCAGGACCTTGGGATGTGCTGAGTGTAGAAATGGGTCTTTCCAGAGGTGATTGAGGGGCAGTGAGGTCCTCAGGGTGGCCTTGACCCCACAGGACTGGGGACCTTCTAAGAAGAGGACACAGACGCACACAGAGGGACCACCCTGTGGGGATCCAGGGAGAAGACGGCGTCTGCAAGCCCAGGAGAGAGGCCTCGGGAGCAGCCAGCCCTGCCCACGCCTGGACCTGGACCTCCAGCCTCCAGGATGGGGACACAGTACATGTCTGTTTGTCCAAGGTCCAGGGTTTATGGCATTTGATTACAGTCGCCTGGATGGACTAACACGGGGGCGTTTTAATTACAGCTGCAAAGATCTTCTTTCCAAAAAATATCTCCGAGCTTTGAAGTTGTGATCCTCCTGCCTCAGCCTCCCAGGCCACTGGGATGACAGATGTGAGCCAACGAGCCCGGCTGAATCCCGATGCTTGCCATCAAGTCAGAAAGATGTCAGACCTGACACTCAGAGTGACAGGCAAGAGCTGATTGAAGGGATGGAAAGGGGAAGGGGCCACTCTCAAGGGACAGAGGGGTCCTCTCAGAGAGGACAGGGACAGTCTGCCCCTCCTGCCCTCCAGTTTTGTTGGGGTCCCAGGGACGTTTCCAGAGAGTCCCGCCCAGGTCCACCTCTTGACTTTTGATGGACAGCAGGGTCCCCTCTGCCATGGCCCCTCTGGGTCACCTTGGCCCGTGCTGCCTGGTTCTCATTGGAACCTGTTCTTGCAGATTTCATGGCTGGAGGAATGATCCTCGTCTCCCTGAGTCCTTGGACCTGGTCTGTGTGGGGGTCACAGAAGTGTCCCCTGCAGGGTGACTTGCTTCCTCTTAGGGACATTATTTCAGCCTGCGTTTCTCCTGCAGGGAGCAGGGGGTTTGCTGAGGACGGTGACGTAGCCTGTCCAGGGAGGCCAGGCAGGGCTGCAGGTCAGTGGCTTCTTGGCAAAGCAAACCTGTGGGGTCAGCACCGGGGGCCACTTATAGAACCGTCCCCTGAACCCCGGGTTCCCACCATGTGCCATCCCCTCTCACACACAGGGGCTCTTTCCTGGGTTGGGGTCCCTTCTCCCTCCCAAACCCCATACATCCCATTGATCAATCTGTGTCCTAGGTACTCAGGGTGCTGGGAGGTGACCTGCAAGCATCATTTGCCTGTGGATCTCTGCGCAGCTGGATTCTCCACCTGCTCTTTCTGTTTCTTGTTTCCTGATTTGGGGGGCTCAGTGCCCCCTCACCCTGCTCCCCTATTTGTGTCCTTTCACCCCACAGCCCCAAGAATCTTTATCTAATAAGTCACATCTTGGTCTCTGGGTGGAAGCCCAGCCTGCCCTGCTTTCCCGTGGGTTCAGCACCCACAGATTCAACCGAAAGCACATAGAAAATATCGGATCCACCCTTTGCCTCTGGACTGAACACGCAGACTTCATTTTCTTGTCAATATTCCCTAAATAACACCACGCCATGAGCATTTTTTGCAACATTCCTTGTATTAGGTGTTAAGGGATCTGCAGTTGATTTAAAGCACACAGGGGGATGGGTGTAGATTATGTGCAAATGCAATGTCGTTTTCACAACAGGAAATGAACCATCTGCAGATTTTGGTATTTTCCGGACATTCTGGAACCAATCTTTCACCAAGAGTGAGGGACTATTATGTTGTCGTGAAAAAGGAATTCATGAAGAAGAGTTTGTTTTCACCAATGTAGGGTGGGACCTTAATTGAACTTGAAAAGGGAAGATCTCTTGTAGGTTCCTCTGAGAGGAGAGATCATTGAGGAGAGATCTCAGAGCTGCAGGTTTCCTAGGACAATCCAGCTGGAATTTTTGCCTGAGTTACATTTATGTGCCATGAATCTTTTCCGTTCCTAACATCTCTCTCTTCCTTTTTTCAGTTTCTCCCCTTCTTTTTCTTAGAAAAACCAAACCACTGTCTTCTTTAGTATTTTTCAAAAGGGGGAAACATAGGTGGGCATTAAAAATAATCTAAAAATGATAAACTTGAGAACAAATTCCTTTAGTTTGATCTGATTGATCCATCGATATGTTTGTGTTGCTTGACTTTACACGTTAACTTTGTGCCAAGATATTTGCTCAAAAAGAAAGTCTAGATGTCTTTTCATCATGGAGGTATCTTTTAGATCTGACTCAAATTTAAATCAACAGATTCTGAGTAGAGAAAACAACTCTGCCTAGTGTGGGTGGGCCATGCCCAATCGGTTGAAGGCCTGAAAGAAAAGACTGGCATCCTATGAGGAGAGGGGACTTCTCCCTCCCGTTTGCACTGAGGCTTGAAGTGGAGCATCAGCTCCTCTCTGGTGTGTAATATTTCACTATGTGCACGAGATGTCTGATGATACCCTGGGGTGATTCACATGGTCATCCCCTGCACGGTCACGTGACTACACCTAACAACAATCCATCGCATATTTTATAAAGCAGTGGAATAGTCTTGAACACACTTCTTCTGCCCTTTGTCTGCCAGTCTCTTTAGTTGAGATAGCAGGTGCCCAGTCTTCTGCAAAAGCCTCATGACCTCCCTTTTGCAGGGTTTCAAGCCAGGAGCACCCGGGCTGCATGAATCCTGCCTGCAGGAAAAACACTGTAGCAAAGTTGCCTTGGGGACCAGAAAGGCACAGGAGACCCCGTGCTTGGGACACCTTGATGCAGAGCATGGGATGCGACTTGGCTGACAAACCATCTTAGGTCCTCTTGGGATGGGACGGAGCAGAGAAGAGAAACAAACGGCCTGAAATTATATCAGGCATTTAGTTCCATTGGATTTCAGGTAAAACACTACATTTAACAGGAGTTATTCTGCAATTTATATAGTTCATAGTATGAGTATAAATTTATATTCATATATAATATATGCAAATGCCTATGGCAATATTTATATACTTATAAATGTATATGTTCATATTATGAATATATATTTGTAAATATATATTTATATTTATTATAAACATTTTTGTATTTATGTATTTATCAAATATTTATAATAAATATATTTATTAATAGTTATATATCTATTTAATATATAATCATAGATTTATATATCATTAATAATATCTGTATGGTATTTATGGTAAATATTTATATGTATAAATATTTATATTTATAATATAATATTCATAATAATTTTTTATTATTTTATTATATTATATATATTATATATTATATTGTATGCTATATATATTATATTATATATTATATTTATATTTAATTTTTTATTATTTATAATAATAATATAATATTTATAATAATATATATTTATTCGTATATATACAACATAATAAATATTTATATATTATCCGTATATTGTATATATATGAATAAATATATATATATACTTTATGGTATAAATGCATTTGAAAAGTTTTATGATACATTTATTCAGAATTAAACATCATATAATACTAAAGTTTAGTACAATTATTTTTTCACTTTGGTACTGAGGATTGAACCCAGGGGTCCTTAACCACTGAGCCACAGTTAGGGGAGAGGGGCGGCCGCGGGCGTGTGTGTCGCGGGAGGACTCCGAAGACGGGGGACACAGACGCACGTGGTTTAGAATGAGATGGGCATCTTTGAGGAGGGTGGCCGACTCTGCACCTGGGCACCTGGGCTGGGGGTTCTCTGTGCTGGGCTGTGCTGTGCACTGCAGAGTGTGGAGCAGCCTCTCTGGGCTCCACACACCAGGTGCCAGGAACAGCCCCTCCCAGGCTGTGACAGCCACCTAGACAGACAGGATGGGTGGATGACAGATAGATAGATGATTGACAGATAGATAGATAGATAGATAGATAGATAGATAGATAGATAGTAGCCAGCACACACCTGTAATTAAATTTCAGCAACATGGGAGGCTGAGGCAAAGTTAGAGGCTAGCCTCAGTGATTTAGTGAGATCCTAAGCAAATTTGTGAGACCCTGTGTCTAAGTAAAAATAAAGGGCTGGGGATGCGGGTCAGTGGTTGAGCCCCCAGGTTCAATTTCTAGCACAAAGAAAAAACATTAAAGAAAAAGTGAAAGAAATAAGAAGTATCGTAGCTGCAATAAATGTGGGAAATATTTGCAATTATTGCAAAATATTCCAACCTTGTCCCAGCAGAGACATCGTCGCATGGAAATCAATGACGGCTTGGCATCCAGGTGACCTGCAGACGTTCAGAAGTGTTACCGAAGCAGATTTTGTAAGCGTAGGAGATTTGGGATTTTTGGTTGAGTCCCCTTCCCGGAGCCTCAACACCGCTCTTCTCTGGGGACTCCTACGTTGAGACACGCCGGCCTTTTCCTATGGCCTAAATTCAGTCGTGTACCGTCAGACACGGACCTGCCCAACCTCCCTGCCTCCTTCCCTGCACGTCCCTGCCCCTCGCCCTCCTGCCCTCCATCTTCCCCATCAATCTTCTGTACCTGCAGCCTCCGTCCTGGTCCTCCAGTTTAAGCCTTCGCACATGTGCTCTGGGTGATGCTCACAGTCGCGTGCCTGCTCAGACTGTGGGGGCCAGCGCTCTGCCCGACCGTGTCCCCGACCTTCCTGGGGGGCCCACGTCCCCAGAGTGTCTATGCGTCTTCTGTCTGTGTGTGTCTGCATCTCTCATCTGTTTCCTTTTAATCCTCTACCTCTTATCTCTCTACGGAATCACCTGCCTCCCAACCGTCTACCGTCACCAGGTAGAGATGTACTCATCCGCACATCGGCAGGAACACAGATGCCCGGACAGGTTTGCCTGAGGACCTCATCCACAGCTGGATTTTATAAATACCTACAAGTGGGGCATTTTCTTTTCTTTTCTTGTCTTTTTTCTTTTTTGGTACTGGGGATTGAACTCAGGGGCACTCCACCACTGAGCCACATCCCCAGCCCTATTTTGTGTTTTATGTAGAGACAGGGTCTCACTGAGTGGCTTAGCGCCTCGCCGTTGCTGAGGCTGGCTTTGAACTCGCGATCCTCCTGCTTCGGCCTCCTGAGACCCTGAAGTGACAGGTGTCGGCCACCACGCCCGGCCTGAGATTCTGCATTTCTCATGTCGTCACAGGGAACATTGATGTTGCTGACCATGGGAAATAAGCCACTCAACTCGTGTGCTTAGGGGGCTTGTCAGCCTCTAATACAACAGTGATCAGTGGCTTACATCCACTGGAGGAAGAAAATGAATTTACATAACTCGACTCTAGTCATAGTACAAATTCAAGGGACACAGTTCCATACATATAAGGCAAAATGATATTTCTTAAAGGTATTGTGCTACACGTTTCAAATTTGTGGAGAAATAATTTTTTGACTTTATTTTTTGGGTAAATATTCATGCATGTAATTAACCATTTAAAGAAAGACTCAGTGGCATTGATTACATCCTCAGTGTTTGCAATCACTACCTGCATCTGGTTCCAAAGTTTTTTATATTTCCAAAACATTTAAAAAATGCTTTTGTTAGTGTTTTTCCCACTGTTTGCGTATGAAGTGTCTCCCAAAAGCTCACGTGTGGGACCGCACAAGAATTTCCAGAAGTAAAGGGATTAGATCTTAAGAGGTATAACCCAATTAGTGGATTAATCCACTTGAGTGCATTAATTCGGTGGTTACTGTAGGCAGGTAGGACATGGCTGGAGGAGGTGATCCCTTGGAGTGTGCTTTTGGGAAAAAAATTAAAATGCAAAAATGTTCTTCTTTTTTTTTTTTTTTTTTGTATTTTCCACTCAAATTTGCCAACATCAGGGTCCAGGTATTTGCGATTCAAAATAATTTCCAGGAGATTCTCTTGAAGAAACATTTGGAGTCAGTTTCTTCTGAAGGCAGAGCCCTATGGGGTCCCTCATTATACTGTGAGCAAATCTTACCTGCAGTGGGTGGAACAGTGTCCTCTGGAAATTTACTCACCTAGAATCTGTGAATGGGAACTGATTTGGAAATAGTGTCTTTGCAGATGTGACCCAGATCATCCTGGATTGGGGTGGCTGTCCCCTGTAGGTTCAGTGTGGGCACAATTCATTTTTCTTATCCTCCAAGGCTCAATAAGGTGGCCTTTCTGTGTTGGTCAGATTTCTGTTACTGTAACAAAACCCCTGAGGAAAAACAACTTACAGGAGGAAAAGGTTACTTGGGGCTCCTGGTTTCAGAGGTTTAGTCCAGGGCTGGCCGACCCCATGGCTCTGGCCCAAGGTGAGGCAGAACAAAATGGCGGAAGGGCCTGGAGGAGGAGAGCACCTCAGGACGTGGCACCAGGAAGCAGAGAGACCCAGAGGATGGGGCCACCGGGAAGATGAATCTTTGTGGAACTGGCACAATCCACCTGCTCAAAGTCCACCCAGCCACCAATGGATCAACCCATTGACTAGGTCAGAACCTGCACGATCCAGTCGGTTCCCTAAGCTGCACATGCTGCATTGGGGACCAAGCCTCCGACACTTGAGTTTTGAGGAACATTCCCGAGCCAAGCCTGAATACCTGCCATGTGCTCTTCCTGCCATTAGAAGGTGACGCTTTCGGATTCATTTTCTGTCTTCCCTGGTAGGTAGCAACTCTCCCAAATGAGGTGTGTCATGTTGCAAATCTTGGAATAACTTGCAATGGAGTCATGGGCAGAGAGCATCTCATCTACAACAGTCCTTTGTGTCTTCTTGAAGCTCGTTTCTTTGGAACGGGGGATACCAGGAATTACATTTATGGATGAGACCTGCGGTAAGTAAGAGCTGGACTCTGAGCTGTAATCCCAGCAGCTTCGGAGGCTGAGGCTCGAGGATCGCGAGTTCAAAGCCAGCCTCACCAATGGCGAGGCTCTAAGCAACTCAGTGAGACCCTGTCTCTACATAAAACACAAAATAGGGC
>PVHX01015233.1:0-47537 GCA_004024805.1 Geosciurus inauris
GTTCCAGCCAGAGAGGACGATGGATTTATTTTATGGTATTTCTTATCATGGGAAAATACAGATAAAGCAAGATTTACATCTTAACTTCTTGTACAGTTCAGTGGCAGTATGTACATTCACATCACTGCTGCCTATTTCTAGAACTTTTTCATCTTTTTTAAAACCAAAGTCCTAAGCCGGGCGTGGTGGCTCAAGCCTGCAATCCCAGCACTTAGGGAGGCTGAGACAGGAGAATCGCGAGTTCAAAGCCAGCCTCAACAGCGAGGCGCTAAGCAACTCAGTGAGACCCTGTCTCTACATAAAACACAAAATAGGGCTGGGGATGTGGCTCAGTGGTCGAGTACCCCTGAGTTCAATCTCCAGTACCAAAAAAAAAAAAAAACGTAAACAAAGAAATGAAGTCCTATACCATCAAGTGGAAACTCCTCATTTGTCCCTCCCTCAGGCCCTAGAACCAACCATTCTTTTTTCTATAAACATGATGACTTTTGGTGCCTCGTCTAAGTGTTTGACCCTGTATGATGGGTTCATTCCAGCTAGCATCATATTCTCAAGGTTCATCCATGTTTTGGCATGTGTTGGAATTTCATTGCATTTTAAGGCTGAACAATATTCCATTAGATGGACACACCACATTGATTTGTTCCTTCATCCATTGATGGACATTTGGTTTGTTTCCATTTTTTTTGTCTATTGTTAATAATGCTGCCATGATGTACATATATCTCTTTGAAACTTTGCTTTCAATTCTCTGGGATATATACCCAGACGTCAGATTGCTGGATCATACGTAATTCTGGTGGATTTATTTTGAAAGAAGAGATAACAGGAATCTACTTCTTTGCTTAAAAATTTTCAGTGGCTTCCTATTGCCCTCAGGACAAAGTCTAAAGTCAGTTTAATAAGGTTCAAACATGCTGCATTTTAGACAAGAGCAAAAACAGACAAAGGCTTTGCATCAAACTAAAAAGTGTCTGCTCAGCCAAGGAAATAATCAAGAGAGTGAAAAGATAGTCTCTGGAAAATATTCACAAACTATGTATCTGAAAAAGCGTTAATATCCTGAATATGTAACGAGCTACAAAATTCCAAATAATCCAGTTTTAAAATGGGCAAAGAAACCCAGATATGGTGGTATGCACCTGTAGTCCCAGCTGTGAGGGAAACTGAGGTAGGAAGATAGCTTGAGTCCAGAAGGGCAACATAGGGCAAAAGACCTGAATAGATATTTCGTGAAAGAAGGTGTACAAAATAGCCAACACGATATGAAAAAACAGTATCACTAATCATCAGGGAAATGCCAATCAAAACCACATGCGATATTTCCTCATTCCCACCAGAATGGTTATTATCAAAAGGAAAAAGAAATGCTGGGGAGGATGTGGACAGCTGGGAAATCTTATGCACTGTTGGTGGGAATTTAAATTAGTTCAGCCACTATGAAAAACTGTATGAATGTTCCTCAAAAAAATTAAAGAACTACCAAGGGATCAAGAAATTCCACTACCGGGCATGCACCCACAGGAAAGGCAATCAGCATGTTGAAGAGGTATCTCCACTGCCATGTTTATTGCAGTGCTATTCACAATAGCCAAGAACTGCACACAACCTGCATCACTGGGTGAACAGACCAGGAATGCATGGTGCCAGGCACAGTGGAGTACTACTCTACAATGTAAAACAATGAAATCCTGTCATTTGTGGCAACATGGATGGGTGTGGAGGATCTTATAAGTCAGGCCCAGAAAGACAAATAGCTCATGATTTCAGAGTGGAGAGAGGAATGGTGGTTACCGGAGGCTAGGAAAGGTGGCAGGGATGTAGGGGCAGTAAAAGATTGGTTAAGAGGTCCTGAGTCACATCTCAGTAGGAGTAAGGTCTCCTATTACACAGAAGGGTGATTATAGTTAACAATATCGTGTCACATACTTCAAAGTAGCCACAGGAGAGGATTTTGAATATTCCTGCTATAAAGAAATGATGTTTGTGATGATAAATAAGCTATATATCTTGATCTGACCATAATGACATGTTTGCAAGTATCAAAACACCATCATCCTCTCTAAGCATGTGCAGTTATTGCATCAGCAAAAAAGAAAAAAAAAAAAAGAAAAAAAATCCAGCATCAATCTCACCTTTATGAATCTTTCACTCTCTCCACGCTCCTACTCTCCATTTGTAGGAACTTTCTTTAAATTCCTGGAATAGGCCATGCTGTTTCATCTTCTGAGAACCACCCCACCCTAGCCCAGCTTATTTGCCCTTGACCTTCATTCTCCAAGAGGGCTCTGTCCCACGGAGCTGAGCTCAGGTGCGGCCTGCTGGTGCCACCATCCAGGCACCTGATTCTCCTTCATCCCCCACCCCCTCATTCCGCAGTGCTGCTATTGACCGGCCATGTGTCCCTTGGGTCAAGTTGAGCCCTGTGCCCACAAGGTCCTCATACCTTTCGGGTGGAAGAGTATCTACTGAATAAATGAACAAAGAAGCATGAACCCTGTATCCAGCCCTCCAGACTGTAGCATTTTAAAATATGAGTTACAGATAGAAACGTGTTCGGGGCCAAACAAAAAAATCCTCAATGTGGGACACAGAATAGTGAACCCATGGCCTGCTAGAGTCATCCTGTGCAGTGGGGTTGCCACTAGCCACACATGACCAGTAAATAAAAATCAGATAAAATCACGTACCATTAAAATTCAGTTCCTCCTCTCACTGGCCATATTTCAAGTGCTTGGTAGGTAGCCACCTGTGGCTACTGACTGCCAATCATGCTGGGCAGTCCAGGAGCAGAATAGCTGAATCAGCACAGGAATTTGCATTTGCCAGCCCTACTTTAGGGAATATGTGTCTCACCGAGGGCAGACAAAATACCTTGAGTTCCCCAGTTTCTAACTCTTGTTCTCAAAAAGGCATCTTCAGATAAAGTCAGATGCTTGGAGAATGTAGCACTTGGATGCGTCTTTGCGGATATGAGAATCCATCTTATGGAGGAGAGGATGATGTGGAGGATGTTGGTTATTACCTACTTTCCATGATGAAATCTTTATAAAAGCCCTGTAGGAAAATCTCTCTGATCTTAGTGCCAGCAGTAGTTGTTTTTAAATCACATTTATTCTGTAATTAATCACATTTCCATTTTTACATTGGCTGTTAAATGTTTAAAGTTGCACTGTGGCCCAGCTCTAGCAGGTGAGCCAAGCCTCACTGTGTGCATAGTAGGACCCTTTCCTCCCTTTAGAAGAGTCATGTGACATATGTTTTGTAAGTATGTTATTTTTACATGTGGATCTAATTTATTTATTTTGGTGCTATATACTGTTCCATTGGATATATGCACTGTATTTTGATTCTGCATCCCTTTTTTTGGTCAGATATGTGGGTAGCTTCCATTTTTCTCGATTACAAATAATTTCAAGGGATGAACCTGTTCACCTATCATTACCTGCATGTGCGAGAGTGTGCTGGGAAACGGGATTGTGGGGTCCTGGGCAATGCACATGTACAATTTAGAGGAGCTGCCAAGTTGTTCTCCAAAGCTGTCATATCAATTTCCATTTCCACCAGCTACATCTGAGATTCTCCTCCTCACATCCTGCTATCATTTGGAATTATTATAATTTTCCCCATATAATGGGTTTGAAATATCTTGCTTTGTTTTGCATTTTCCCTTTGCCTCCTGAGACCACGTCTGCTTTAATCCTCCTTTGCTTCATTTGGCTTCCTCTTTCATGACATCCCAAAGCCTATCCTTTGCTCATTTTATATTGCAACATCATTTTCCTATTGGCTGATGGGAATTATGCAAGCCCATTTAAAAAAAAAAAATACAACCGGCTTTGTTGGTTATAATGCACATTCCCTGAAGTGTACTCTTTTAAAACGTATACTTCTATGTCTGTTAGTATATTTACAAAGTTATGCAACAATCACCACTTTCTAATTTTAGACCATTTTCGTCTCCCAAAAGAAACCCCTACCCGTTAACAGCAATTCATTCTGTCCCCACTGCCAGCCGCAGGCAATAACCAACCCACTCTCTGTGTCTATAGATTTGCCTGTTCCGGACATTTCTTATAAATGGAATCATGCAATAAAAATCCATTTTGAAATAGGATGGCAGGCTCAAATAGTTATTTTAATGAAGTACAGGATAACTTTGCATGTTTGAATTATATAAGTAGCCTAGCTGTGCTTAGATGCATTTTACTTCCATCTAAATGTCATTTCTTATTCCAACGTAAGTTATGATGAGCAAATATGTATTTTTAAATCCTGACTTCCCATCCCTGGCATCTTTCACCTTCAAGGATTCCCCAGAGATCAAAATTTCCCTTTGAAAAGCACTGGTCCGAAGTAAATCAGAGTCTAAACACAGCTCTTACAAGAGCAGAGCTGAAATTCAGTTGTGTTTACATTTGGCTGAACTAAAAGGGGTCATTTCAAGAAAGAGTCAAGGACTAGAAAAGGAAATGGCTTGGAAGGAGTCTAAAATATTTAATGTTTAAAAACTGGAGAACTCTAAGAGAACTTCCAGCTATGGTCAACTACGTGATTGAAAAGAAATCAAGTGTTAGGGTATCCAGCCAAACCAAAGTTCTTGAGGGACAAAAGTCATGGAATACATATTTCTATGTATATATAATATAGTATAGTGTGGAAATGAGACTACAGATCATGAAATCCCTCTAGGGGATACATACTTTAAAATCTAAAGGTGAGAGAAGGGAAAAAGAAAGGATGGTTCCTGCTGGATGGGAAACCTATACCCAGACTACTTTAGCCTACAAGACAAAAAGGGTTAGGTTAGAGATGTGAGTTAGTTCTAATCAGTAAGTCAAATATAACGTTCACATATTTTGATTTTCTAACTCTCCCAAAGCAAACAGTGGAGGTGGTTGATAATTTTCCTTGCACATTCTGATAGGCAAAATGATGTTTTTAATTTTATGGATTTAAAGTTCAGTATTACGTGATTTTCAGTGGAAGTCTTCTCCCTATTTTTATTGGGTTTTGGAAACACAGGTATTTCAATGTTAATGTGGTGTTATTTCCCCCTCTAAAATATACTGTCTTCTAAGATGCTTTGCAATATATAGTATTCCACACACCCCCACAGGGGCTTAACAAATGTTTGCTGCCAGAGGCAGATAATGACCGTGGAGCTTGTTACACAGGTCTACATCTTCTCGCAGGATGGATGTACATTCAAGATCTTGGAGCATGCAACTGAGCTAAGCTTAAGTGCAGTGTGTTTTCTTGACTTGAAACTTCCACTTATTTCTCACCAGTTAACCTCACCTATTTATTCTGCTTTTAAGGAGAAAATTGTCAAATCCTCTAGCAATCTCCTGGTATCATAAGGAGATTCAAGAAACATCCACGGGAACGCTTTAGTAACAGGGGAACTCAATCTACACCAGAGGGCATTTTTAAAGAACTGCAGAGTATTATTTTCAGGAACATACATAAACTAAAACTGCAGGCAAGGTGCTTTCCTGTCAAGGGCCTCCTGGTCTGTTTTATGTCTCATTTGCCATGGGCGGCATACACACGAACACCCAGGGTGCTAACATACTTAAAGCAGGTTGTGCGAATAGACGTGAGAATGTTATGCATTCTCTCATTTTCCTTATTCATTTGCTTATGGGGATTTTTTTTTTTTTAGAGATGAGCAACAGTACAGTTTCTTTTGTAGGTGGACACACTTCCAAGTATTTAAATGATCAAGGTTCAGTCAATAATACCAAAGGTTTGTACCACAGGTATTACCAAAGAACTTAGCAGTTAATGGGCTGCCAAACACACAACGCAAGCAATTAATATCTAGAGAGTTGGCTTCAAGGACATGTTAATTATTCATTTTCCTAAATCTTTCCACTTCTGTTTCTCCATTATCGCATGACCTAAAAGCAGCCCTACTTTTCCGTAGAGGTGGTTCTCAAATCTCTGTGTACCAGATTCCTGGGCTGTGAACACCGCTTCCCCCACACCCAATTTTGATGCAGTTGTTCTTGGGATAGCACAATTGTTTATCAAGTAGCTTCAGGTGATTTTGATCCATGTGATACCACTCACCATACTTGGGAAACTGGGTGAAAATTCATCAAATATCTGCATGCTATCTGCCACTAGATTACATTGAAGGTGGATACAATAATTTTTCCTATGGAGAAATTTTTTGCATCTCTTGCAGAACTGTTAGGGTTTCCTTAGGATGCTATTTGCTATTTAGTTAGCTTTTTCACTGCTGTGACCAAAAGACCTGAGAACAACAACCTGGAGGAGGCAAATTTTATTTCATGCTCACAGATTCTGAGGTCTCAGTCCACAGATGGCTGACTCCATAGCTTTGCACTCGAGGTGAAGCAGATCAGCATGACCAAAGAACATGGTGGAGGAGAGCAGTTCAGGACCCAGCAACAAGGAAGCAGAGACAGCTCTCTCTCTTGGGACAAAATAGAAACCCCAAGGCACATTCCCAGTCCAGCCACACCCCATGTGCCTACAGTTACCACCCAGTTAATCCATATCAGTGGATTAATGCATGATTAGGTCACAACTTTCATAATCTAATCATTTGCTTAGAACATTTCTGCGTTGTCTCACCCATGAGCTTTTGGGGGATACCTCCTATCCAAACTAACAATATTTCCTATGGATCTCTTATATAAGAAATTATATGACACATTTATGTGTCTATTAAGTGATAGGAAAAACTTTTCTTCTGAAAAATTAATGTTCTTTCAATTGATGATCGAAAGAATAAAAATGATCCCTTTTTGGTCTTGGACCACAGGAAGCCCGGAGACTCAACAAACCTGTCATCTCAGGTTTTCCTCTGATTTTTGTTCCTGGCGTTTTTGTCAATATGACTTACGAACTTTCTCTCTGATTTAGGTTTTTTTAGTTGTCATGGTGCAAATAGCTCTTCACTATGATGCTTTTTTGAGAAGTAGGAAGGAGAAATTATAAAAAATAAATAAAATATGTATTTGTGAGTTCATAATGTTACCAAGAGTTCTCTATTTCCTGTGTTCAATGGCAAGCCAAGGCCCAGAGTCTGCCTGAGTTGCCGTCTGGCTCATTGTGTTCTTCATACTGATTTTTGGTTGGTCTCATTTCCTGCGAGGATATTGTCCCAATTGAGCTGGATCTATGTGGCCTTTCTCTTCATGTTCCCAATAACCCTTCTTTACTGACTTTCTCAAACTTAACAGTGCTGCACGAACCTATTGTCTTCAACAATGTCTAATGTTTTCCATTTACTCATCATGCATTTATTTTCCAAAGATCCTCACTATCAAGAGCTGGAAACAACTTCAGCATTCTTCAGAGAGCAAATGGGTAAATAAGCTATGGTATGTCCATACGATAACTCTGCTCAGATTTATGCTATGTGAAAGAAGCCAATCTCAAAAGATTACATTTTACCTGATTTTATCTATTAAGATATTGGAAATGGCAAAACTATAGGGTCAGAGAACGGGTTGCCAGAGGTTGGGATCAGAAGAGGGTCCGACCAACAGCGGAGTCTAAGAGATTCTTTAGAATTTTGGAATAAAGAATTTTGTAGAAAATTTTGTATACATGTTAAAGAATGTAGGCATGCATTAAGACTCGTAGAACTGCACTCCAGCATGGATTCTATCGTGTGTAGATTTTGATATTTGTTTTAGTAAGCTTTTTCATTGCTGTGACCAAATGACCTGAGAACAACCTGGCAAGTCACAGAGTACCAGAAAATATTTCCAAAACATGTATTTGATAAAGGACATGCATCTAGAATATAAAAATAATTCTCAAAATCCAATGAGAATTAAAAAAAAAAAAAAAAACAGTCCAGTTAAAAATGGCAGAAGATTCAAACAGACACTTCATCAAAAACACTTAGGGAAGTTAGGTGATCCCATGAAGAGATGCCCAGCATTGTCAATAGTCAATTCAAATCAGATGAAATCTACTTATTATAATTGATAAAAAAAGAACAAAATATTTAAAAACTGATAATAGCTAATGCTGGTGAAGATATATAACAACTGGAACTGGTGAGATTGCTGGTGGGAAAGTAGGATGGTTATGGCCATTTTGGAAAACAGTTTGGCATTTTCTTAAAAAGTTAAGCACTCCTCATGATCCAACAATTTCACATCTATGTATTTACCGAGGAAAATGAAAACACATGTTCATATAGCAACCTAGACATGAATGATTATAGTAGCTTTATACATAATTGCCCCAAACTGGAAACAATCCAAAAGTTTTCCTGTTGAATGAAAGAGCAAACTGTAACCCATCCGTACAGTGGAATGCTACTTGGTGGAAAGAACAAGCCATTGATATATGTGGCAGCATGGGGAATTTTTCAGATGCATTATGCTAAATGAAAGAAGCTGGACTCAAAAGGCCACGAAGTGGCCGATTCCATTATGACATACAAAAAGGGAAAATCTGCAGTAACAGAAAGCAAATCAATGAGTGCTTGAGGCAGGAGGAGGGGTTGGTTACAAAGGGCAAGAGGATGGTTTAGAGTGACAGGGCTGTTCTGTCTCTTGATAATGACCATAGTTACACGATGGTTGTAGTTACACGATTGTCAAAATCAAGAGATTTATGCACAACAGAGCATGTCTTTGTGTAAGTTATGCTGCATACTTAAAAAATGAGTAGATTCTCAGCTGAGAGAACCTGACACGTGAGTTTCACTTTTACTTTCAAGTCTCTTTTCAAATCAGTCCAACAAGTGCTGAGTGTTTACATTTATTCTCTCATGCTAAGCATTTCTGGAGAAGGTTTGTGTTATTTACACTTTGGCTGGGAGGTACTGAAGGGGGGGCTATTTAAGACACAATCAGACCAACTTAGAAGTGAAGAGAGTAATAAGAATGCAGACAGGGAGTTGTCAGTTTTGGACACTGGTTGGCAGACTGAGCACACACTCAGGGACAAATCGGGGGCACCTAAACACAAGGATTCCTCAGCTTCCGTGAAGTTTTGCAGACCTTGATACTTATAAAGAAGGGCACTGAGCATGGTTCAGTCTCGAGGCGGGTCTCCCAAGACCCTGAAACAAAGGGCAGGGGAGCAGCTCAGTGGCAGAGCACTTGCCCGCTGTGAGCCAGGACCTGGGTTCAACCCAGCCCCGCAAAGATAAAACAAAGACCCACAGAAGGAATGGAATAGAGAAGGATTAAAACAGTGGTTTCAAAGTTATGATCGTGGAAGGATTAACTATTAACAAAGAGGACAAACTTCTCAGAAATGTCAGCAGGGGGAAATCCCTGCTTGTCCTGGGCCCCATGGGATTTGGCGTGAGAAGGGACCATCTGATTGGGAGATGGCTCTTCACACTGGTTGCTCTGAGCTCCTCCGCTGTTCCTAAGACAGGCCAGGAAACTCCTGCTGCAGAGCTGTACCTTGGCTATTCCCTCTGTGTGACAATGCTCTTCCTCCACAAGTGGCATGCACCCCACATCTCCCCCACTTCTGGACTCCAGCTCTGCCTCACTTAGGAGGCCTGTTATTTACGGTCTGCCTCCTCCTGCTAGAATGCATACCCACGGGCAGAGGGACCTTAGCTATTCTGGTCATCCATACATCCAAGCACCTAGAATAGCAGCTAGACGTAGACGCCAGGCTCTGTTACAATGATTGGCACGACTGACTGTGCTCAGACCACACACCTGGCCTTGTGTTTCACATCCGTTATCTCGTTGCATCTGTACAGTCGCCTTATGGGTAAGTATTATTGTTGTTCCATTTTAAAGAAAGGGGTGCAGGTTGAGACCGATTGAGACGGACCCATATAGGCAGTAGGCAGTGGAGCCAGCGTTCAGAACACAGCCCCCAGAGCCCAGGCACAGGCACTGCTCCAGCTGGATTGGCAGATAGAGGCTGAGCAGATTCCTAGTTCACAGATCAGACTTTCTGGGTGGACCTGCCCTGGAAGCCATGTGAAGTGACCGGAGAGAAACCTAGCACTGACCACAGCAGGGAGCCTGGAAGAGAACCATGATGTTTGCACACCAGGAAAGATAATAAAAGTGGAATTTGAACTCAACTTCTACACTTCTCAATAGTTCATAAGGAATCAAAAGTTTAAAATCACATCTTTTACAAAGGCGAATGCAGTTTGAATCTCTTTTATTTCTTTTATTTTGGGGGAGGGCGAGGAGCATGTAAAGTCTACCTAAAATAAAACCCACTCAATGCTGGTGTTTACAGGAGTTGCTTTACCGAGTCATTATTTGGTTTCTGTTTCCCTGTTATCGATTGGACAATTTGTTATTCTTTATATAAAATCTATAAGAATTCACTAACTGGAGGGGATTGACACAAAAGTAGTTTGGAGGAAAAACCTGAATTTAGATCCCTGTTTCCCTACCTCTAGCAGCAGCCCTGATTACAAAAATACTCCCAACCCCCTTGGACCTGGATTTGCTCTTCCGGTCCATGCGTGGGGCAGGGTGACCTTTCACTTGCTTTTGATGACCGCCCTCTGGTGGCTCCTGGGGACTCTGCAGGTCTCCATCTTGCTCCAAGGTTCTTTGTCTTCGTGTTCTGGGACAGCCTGGAGAGAGCAGCGCGGACTGTATGCTTTCACTTCTTCAGTCTCTGATGTTTTTTAAGCACAAGGGAAAAATATGTTGCTGTTATTTCTCGATTTCCTTCTTTGTATATTTTTATGCCAACTGCTGCTACTGAGACCAATTTTAGTTATAATTCTTTTTCTCTTCCTCATTTGTGGAGGATAATTAGTAAATGAGAGTAGAAAAAAATTAAGTAGGTTTAAAAAGGCTCCAATTCAAAACCCTGACTTCATCCCCTCCTCCAAACAACTACATTTTTTATTTTTTTTGTAAAAATATAGTGTGTGCTTAAGGCTGGGAAATATCAAAAGGTTTGGGGATTGTGGATTCATTTCATTTAGAAGCTGTCTTGTGAGGGGGAGGCATGTTGAGGTGAAGAGGGCACTTTGGTAAGTCCTTAAAAGGTGTCCCCCATGCACAGAGCCTTGATCTAAACCCCTGGAAAATAACTGACAGTGTACATAGTCATGACTTCAATTCACCCTGCTTAGTGGCTGCCATTTTAATTTCACTAATCAGGGGACAACGTCTTATGCTTAGTGAGTGAAAGGTCTTGGGTCTTTGTAGTCAAACAGAACTGAGTTTAAATCTAGCCTCTGACAGTGAGCAGTGTTGTGGCTTTGGGCACATTACTTAATCTCTCTGTGCAACAGGGAGACACAATCCCCACTTTGCCCCCAGCCTGCCACTTAGGGCGTGGGGTGAAACCCCCTTCCACCTGCACCACCCACTCTCTGCTGCAGTACCAGGATGTGGTTGGGAAGAGAAGACTTGCACCCAAGTACCCAACAGCCAAGACACAGGGAGTTGAGCATTACTCCATGGGTACACCAAAACCTTCTCATTGTGCTCTCAATTTGTTTTCACATGCTTGGAGGTTAGAAATGTAGAATTGTTGTATCTTTCAGGTTAGTTGAAACTTTTTTCTAAAAGGTCATGATTTAGTAACCCCTAATCATGAAGTTTGCCTGAGGACCTCTTTGGTGGGACATCGCCACAAGTACGTCCACTCTCTTTTGGTTACTATTTACCTGGTTCAAGTCTATAATTCCCTGTCTGGATTTCTGAAAACCAGAGCACTCCGAAAACAAAAAGTTATTTTAATAATTCTTTGGGCAGCAAGCCCTGATCTATGCTGGCGTGAGACCAGTCTTCAGTCACCCTACTGCATGTGACTATGTTCAGTCATGGGGTACTGCCACAAGCCCTCAGTGGGTGTGACGTAATAGACGACATGTGCCCTGTATTAACCTTTAAATGAAAATTCATCTGCTTTGAAACACATGTGGCTCTATGGGGTTTGGGTTCAGAGCTCGTGAGTCTCTGTGTTCTTATGTTTAAATACGCATCTTTAAGTAGCATTTAGCTGGATTTGCTTCTAATATCTAATATGATGAATTCTTCTTTAAATGGAAGGTTTCGGGTACTTAAATGTATTTCTGATGCATTTGAATTTTTCCTGCTTTCTCATTTTTTTTTTGCTTTCTGATTTTCCCACTATGTCTGTGTTTTCCTCTTTTCCAGCATTATCTTGGATCAATTGAGCTTCCCTTTTTCTCCCTCAACCCCAAGGTTTTGCTTAATTAGCTAGGACGTTGTACCTTCTTTTTTTTTTTTATTTTTTTTTTTAAATGTTTATTTTTTAGTTGTAGGTGACAGAATATCTTTATTTTATTTTTATGTGGTGCTGAGGATCGAACCCAGTGCCTTATGCGTGCTAGGCGAGCACGCTACCACTGCGCCATAATCCCAGCCCCACCTTCTTTATTTTTTATGATTACTTTTGAGATATTTTCATGCATATTTAACTTACAAAGTCCGACATGAATCCATCTCTTCAGCCTGGACCTCAGAGCTCCAGGATATTTCTATTGTTCTGCCTCTGATCACACTCTGCCAGCTTACGTACAGAATGTGACTATGTTTGCACCTGTAGCTGGTTAAGATGAAGTCGTGCTGGATTAGCATGGCTCCCTAACTTAATGACTGCTGACTGTCCTTATAAGAAGAGGAGCGGACACACAGAGGAGAGAGCCGGGTGGCATGGATGTGGCTACAAGCCAAGGGATGCTAAGGATTGTGGGGGCTACTCACAGCTGGGAAAAGGCATGGAACGCCCTTCCCTGGAGCTGCCAGGGAAAGGGTCACTTGGCTGATGCCTCAGGTTTTAAACTTCTTGCCTCTGGTACCATGAGACTAGATTTCTGATGTTTTAAGCCATCTCATTTGCAGTAGTTTCATGTGGCAGCCCTAGGAAACTAATATATTGCGTATTCTTCTTTCCCCCAGCCTTTGGCAGCTGATATACTGTTATCAGCCCATCTAGTGTATCTGGATTTGCTTCTTTTAGATATTTCCTATAAATGGAGCAATACAATATGTGACTTTTTTTTTTTTTTGGTACCAAGGATTGAACTCAGGGGCACTCGACCACTGAGCCACATCCCCAGCCCTATTTTGTGTTTTATGTAGAGACAGGGTCTCACTGAGTTGCTTAGTGCCTTGCATTTTCTGAGGCTGGCTTTGAGCTTGAGATCCTCCTGTCTCAGCCTCCCAAAGTGCGGGGATTACAGGTGTGTGCCACTGTGCACAGCCAGTATGTGACCTTCTGTGCTGAGCTTTTTAACTTAGTCTGATGCATTCAGGGTTAGTCCATGCTTTAATATGTACTGGAACTTCATTTCTTTTTATGGCCAAATAATATTCCATAGGAAGGATATAGCACATTTCTCTTTATTCGTTCATCCGTTGATTGACATCTGGGTGTTTCCACCTTTTGGCTATTGTGCATATAGCTGTGTCGATATGTGTGTGCATGGTTTTGTGTGGGCATGTTTTTGTTCCTCTTGGATATATGCCTGGGTGTGGAATTTCATGGTGCTAAGCAACTCCGTGAGACCCTGTCTCTACGTAAAACACCAAATAGAGCTTGGGATGTGGCTCAGTGGTTGAGTGCCCCTGAGTTCAATCCCCAGTACCAAAACCAAGACCCAAACAAACAAAAAAGAATCTGTTGTCAAATCCGAGGCCAAAACTTATCCTTTGTTTTTTTGTTTTTTTGGTTTTTTTTGGTACTAGGGGTTGAATTAACCACCAAGCCACATCCCCAGCTCTTTTTCTATTTTATTTTGAAATAGGGTCTCACTAAGTTGCTTAGGGCCTTGCTAAATTGCTGAGGATGACTTTGAACTTGCCATCCTCCTGTGTCAGCCTCCCCAGTGCTTGGATTATAGGCGTGTGCCGCTGCACCTGGCTCGTCCTTTGGTTTTCTTAGCTATAACGGTCTTACAAGAGTTGCACCCATTATTCCTTGTGAGTTGACTTTTGTGTATGGTGTGAGATAAGGGTTCCACGTGAATCTTTTGCATATGGCCACCCAGTAGGGGCTGAGTCATCTGTTGAAAAGACTATTGAATGATCTTGGCATCCTTTTCAGAAATCATTTGGCCTTAGACTCCTGGTTTTATTTCTGGATTCTCAGTTGCATTCCATGGAGCTGTATATCTGTCCTTATGCCAGTCCCACCCTGTCTTGATTACTGTGTAGTTCGTTTTGAAATTAGGAAATTTGAGTGTGCCAACTTTGTTCTTTTTAAAAATTATTTGCCTATTCTGAGTTATTTGTAATTCCATATGAATTTTGGAATCAGTTTGTCAGTTTCTATAAAGAAATTAGCTGGGGTTCTGATAGATATTGCAGAGAATCTATAGATCAAATTGAAAAGTATCACCATCTTAGCTATGTTCATCTTCCAATCCATGAACATCAAAACTTTCACTTATTTCCATCTTCTTTCATTTTTTTCAGCACTGTTTTGTAGTTTCAGAGTATGTATTTTGCACCTCTTCTGTTAAAAATTTTCCTAATGGTTTATTCTTGCCCTCTTTTCTTTTCTTTCTTTCTTCTTTTTTTTTTTTTTTTTGTAGGCTGGGCATTGAACCCAGGGCCTTGTGCATGCAAGACAAGCACTCTGCCAACTGAGCTATATCCCCAGCCCCTGTTTCATTCTTTTTAAAAATACCTTTGTTTTTTTATTTTTATTTTTATTTATTTTTTTTATGTGGTGCTGAGGATCGAACCCAGTGCCTTACATGTGCCAAGCAAGTGCTCTACCACTGAGCCACATCCCCAGCTCCCTGTTTTATTCTTTTTGATGCTATTGTAAATGAATTTTTTTTTTTGAGGGGGTGAGTATGTCGAACCCAGGGCCTTGTGCATGCCAGGCAGACACTCTACCACTGAGCCACAACCCCAGCCCCATAAATGGAATTCTTAATTACAGTTTTAGATTGTTCATTGTGAGCCTATGAAGTTTGTGTATTGAGCTTATATTTTGTACTTGCTAAATTCATTATTCGGTATAATGTTTTTAATGGAATCTTTATGATTTTTTGATATACAAGATCATATCATCTGTGAAAAGAGATAGTTTTACTTCTTCCTTTCTGATCTGAATTATTTATTTTCCTGCTTAATTGCATAGTGATTCCATGTTGAATAGAAGAGGTGAGAACAGATGCGCTTTCCTCTGCCTGACCTTAGAAGGAAAGCATTGGTTTTTTTCATCATCAAATGTAATTTTAGCTGTGAGTTTTTGTAGATGCCTTTTATCTGGTTAAGTACATTTTCTTCTATTGCTAGTTTGTTGTTCTTAATCACAAAACAGTGTTGGATTTGCAAACCCCTTCTCTGCATCTGTTGAGATGACCTTGTGGATTTTGCTTTTTATTGTATTGACTTGTGTGTTTTTATTAACTGAGTTTTGGATGTTAAACCCACTTCTCATTCCCGGGATAGTCCCACCTGGCTGTGGAGTATCATTCCTTTTCTATGATGTTGAACTTGGTTTGCTAATATTTTGTTGAAGAGTTTTGTATTCATACTCAGGAGATAGTATTATTTAGTTTTCTTTACTTATAATGTGTTTGATTTCTAGTAGTTTTATTCTCTATTTTCTTTTTCACTGTAGCTTAATATTTGTTACTTTATTGATATTTTTGAGGAACCAGTTTTTGGTTTCTGCTGTTCTTATATTTGCTATTTATAACTTCTCTCTACTCTTTATTATTTCCTTACTTCTGCTAGTTTTAGGTTTACTTTGCTCTTCTAATTCCATGTCTTAGGTGGAAGGTTAGGTTGTGGATTTACCATCTTTCTCTCTCTCTCTCTCTCTCTCTCTCTCTCTCTCGGTGCTGAGGATTGAACCCAGGGCCTTGTGCATGTGAGGCAAGCACTCTACCAGCTGAGCTATATCCCCAGCCCTTCTCTTTCTTATACACATTTGCAATAATAGTGAGGCTTTAACAGCGTCGCATGGTAGGTTTTGGCACACTGTGTCTCCCTTCCAGGTATTTTCTAACATCCCTTTGAATCTTTTCTTTGACTCGTCTTCTTATGTTTTTCCTTTCCTGGAACATCCTTTTGTCATTGTTTCTAAAGAAATTATCACCGAACCCCTGGGCCACCTAGATTTCCTCCAGTGTTTTCTTCCAGGAGTTTTATAGTTTTGCATTTTACAGTTAGATCCATTGTAAGCTAATTTTTGTGAAAATTATAAAATTTGTGTCTAGATACATTTTCTTTTTTTTCCTTTCTTCTCTTCTTCTTCTTCTTCTCCTCCTCCTCCTCCTCCTCCTCCTCCTCCTCCTCCCTCTTCTTCTCCTTCTCCTCCTCCTCCTTCTTCTCCTTCTTCTTGTCCCATGTGGAGGTCCAGCTGCCTCAGTGCTGTTTGTTGAAAAGACTACCCTTCCTCCATTGAATTCCCTTCACTTTTCTCCACTTAATTGTCTCTTGTTACAGTTGTTTTTACATTTTTAGGAGTTCCTGTAGGGCTCATCATATATTTTTTTACCTTACCAGAATCAATTTTCATATAATATGAATTTAATTCGAGTGTGATGTAGAAACATTATTCCTATTTAGCTTTCTGTTCTTTCCTTTTTCCCTTTTGTGGTATCATTGTTTTATATATTATATTTATAAATGTTACAAACCTAACAATATTTTGTTATAATTCTTATTTTATATAATGCTACATATTTTAAGAAAACCAAGGAAAGAAAGCGGGGCAAGCATGTATCTATAGCTTTTGTTGTGGTAAGTTTGGTTGTCATTTGTGGCGATCTCATGAGCATATTTTCCTTTCTGACATGTTTCGTTTGTTCTTGTGAAGGTGAGTTACCATCTGAAGCCATATCCTTATCCTGGTTTGTTCCCACGCACCTCTTCTGTGCTGTTATTGGTCAATGTGTTCCTTTTACATATGTTACAGCCTCAACAATATATCTATATGTTGTCTTGTGTACTTGCTTTATAAATCAATTGAGGGGGTTGGGGAAGAAAAATATTCATGACACTGTTTTCACTGTTTTTTTTATAATTGCATAATTAGCTTTACTTTGTGCCCTTTGTAAATGAATTCCAATTATCATCTGGAATCACTTGCTTTCACTCTGAAGAATTTCCTTTAGTAATTCTTCAGAGTGAAAAGATTACCTTTAGTAAGGTAATCTACTGTCAAAACTCAATTTATCATCATCTGTGGATGCTTTTATTTTGCTTTTATTGTGGCAAGATAACTTTACTGGATAGATGATTCTTTCCTTTCCTTTCTTTCTTTAAAAAAATTTGTTTTTCCCCTGTGCTGGAGGTGAAACGCAGGGACTCACACCTGCTCGACTAACCTCTGCACCCCAGTGTTAGGAGGTAGGACTCTGGGTTGAGGGCTTTTCCCCTTTATGCACTTTGAATATGTCATCCACTGCTCTGTGGCCTCCACTGTTTCTCCTCAAAAGTCAGGTGTTGATCTTATTGCTCTTTCCTTATAATTGATGAAGAAATTTTCTCTTGTTGCGTTCAAGGTTTTATCCTTGTCTTTGGGGTTCAGTAACTTTACCATGATGTGTCTGTGAATCTCTGGTCATTCGTCTTACTGGAGTTCATGGAGCTTCCTAGAGGGATGTGTAGATTATTGTTTTTCAACTATGCTGGGAAATTTTGTCATTATTTCTTCAAACTATTTTTAAAAATCCCTTTCTCTGCCCTATATTTGGCACTCCCACTACACAAAGCAATCAAGGGGCATTTGATTGTCAAAGCAATCAAGGGGCATTTCTCTGGACACTAAAAGAAAATAATAGTGATCAATTGACTTTTCTTGATTTTTAAAAAATTTTTCACTAATACTTATTTGTAGCCTTTTTTACAGGTGTTTTGAGGTTTACATGTGCCACCGCGAAGAGAACTGTTGGTTAAAAAAAATTGACATTCAAATGAAAGAATCAACCCAATCTACATTTTCTACCTTTGGAATGTTAAAGGATAGAATAGTGTTTGAGGACAGAGATCGTATTTTTGCTGTATTCTCCTTGCTGACATTGGTTTTGCTAACCCGCTGTCCTGTTAGGCATGAGAGGACACTTTGGTTTGCTGAAATGTTCTGCAACAGGTATTTTCATCTTAGTTCTTCTTATAAACACTGAGGTCATGTGCTGAGCCCCTGGTTGGTAAGGATTGAACCCAGGGTCTTGTGCATACAAGGCAAGCACTCTACCAATTGATCTACATCCCCAGCCCAAGACTCATTCTTTTTATTTTGTATTTGCATGAAGCAGCCACTGTGCAACTTCTGCAAGAGAATCAGTATGTAAAATGCCACAGAGCTTTGCTAGGATCTTTCTTTCTTGGTTTGGATAGTTTGGTATGCAAATGGTGTTCTCTGACATCAGTTTTGGTGCTCATCACCTCTGAATACTGGGAGCCAGCAGTAGACCATGCAGTTTGAGGTGATGGTAGCTTTTTAGCCTTGGTCTGTTCCTTTTTAATTACTAAGGGATTCTCACTGGAAATTTTAAAGCATTCTGATTTTTCTGCTGGGCTCTAAATGAGGTCATAGGGGCATTTTGATACTGTTTGGGGCTAGTGACACTCCTCTAACAGAGCTGCAGTGTTGGGGTGGGTATTGCATTTTGCAAGTGGTATCTCTTCCTTCTCTAAGGGGTTAAACTGGCTAATTCATCACTATGTTCTGAGTTCAATCTCGTGGTCATTCCCAGTACAAATCAGTATGTTATTTAAACAGTTTTAGAGGTCTCAGTCCATAAATGGCTGACTCCATTGCTATGTACCCGAGGTGAGGTAGAACCTCGTGGTGGAAGGGTGTGGAGGAGGACAGCAGCTCAAGACATGGCCATCAGGAAGCAGAGGGCTCACTTTTATTGAGTTTTAAAATCTCTGCCCTTAGGATTGCATAATCTAGGTTGATCTTTCCTGAAGTTTGCTAATTCTTTTCTTCTTTGCCAGTTCAAGTTTCAGTTGAGCGCCTCCGCTGAACTTTTCATTTCAGTTATTGTACTTTCAACCTTAGAATTTTCATACGGTTCTTTGTCATAATATGGTCACCTTACTTTATTTTTGAGTCATGGTTTTCCTTAGTGCTTCAAACAAATTTATAATGGCTGAATTGAAGGTTTAGCTAAATCTTACATCTGGATGCTCTTCTCCCAGAAACTTCTGTTGACTTCTCTTTGCAGTATATAAATAATACTGTTATATGTTTTTGCATGTCATGAAGCTTTTTGTTGGATCTGGGCTTTTTAGGTATGATCATTATATTCTTAGTACTGATCCCCTCCTCATACTCCAGGACTTGTTCTTATTTGATTCTTTATTTGTTCAATGATGAACTGGATTATTTTGGGGCAGTTTGTTACCCTCTTTCCCTAGTGTGAAGATTGTGATGCTTTCCCCTGGGGGCTCAGCTTTGAGTATGCAGAGTTACCCTGAAGTGATGGTGGTTTGGGGCCTATTTGATTGTGTCTTCCCCTAATGACCACTAGCTATTAAATTCTTATTTCTGGCTGATTTATTCTTTCCCACAATATCCTGGGTCATACACTGCTCCACAGACTAAATAAATCAAATCCAGTTTTATTTTTTTTAAAGAAAAGTTTCTGAGGTCAGTGTTCAGGATTGTTCTGAATCTGAGCAGGCTTCTCCCAGCTGTCTCTTCAGTTCTCTAAGGAAAAAATATTGAATTCTAGTTCAGGCTGTATGTCCAATTAATCTAACAACTTCCTTCCAATTACATTTCACTAGAACCTCCATTGTTTTTGAGCATCCTTAGACTTGAACTTCTCTACATTCTGTTGCAAATAAAGTCTGTTCCTTTGGGAAGATAATAGGAGATATATACCTCTATTTCTATGTCTCTATATATTTTCCTGCTTCTCTTCCCAGGTAAATCTCTGAGCCTGGCTCTGGGGATGGGGTTTGAAAAACTGGCACGCTTCTCTCTGAGTGAAACACCTACTTAGGATCTGAGTTCTTGATAAGAAGGAGGAATTAGTCCTACTGCTTCATAAGTTGGGGCAAGGAAAATCAGTTCCAGTATTCCCAGCAATGCCATACCCCAGGTAGAGCCCTCATCCCACAGGTGGAGTGTTGGGTTGAAAAGGGAACTCTCATTTCTCAGCCACATCTCTCTGGAACTTGGTTTCAGCAATAGAGTAGTTGGGGTCAGCATGAGAGCTGCTGATGGCCCACTTCTCCTGGGAAGAAAGGCCTCTGCCTGGGACCTGGGGGAGAGGGAGTCCTGTGATCTTGGCTGAACCCGTCTACAGTGGAGTTTTCAGCTTGCTGCGTTGGAGTAGAAAGAGAGTCTCTGCTCAAATTCCACATTCTTGCTTACTGAGTTTTAGTTGATTTTCCTAAATAAAATATTCTTTATTTGCTTTCTTTGTTCTTGGGTCCATTCTCAGAGGAAATCATCATTTTTTTCTTTTAAATAATTTTCACCAATTTTGCTGGCAGTGCAGGTCTACAGATCTTGGGCTTTCATGCCCTTGTTAATGCTTGGTGAAAGGTAATTTTAATTTCTTAATGATGATTTGTCATTTATCTCTGGATGCTTTGCCTCCCTCTTTTATAGACCTAGAAAAATAAACTTAGGTTATCAAAGTATAACATACCTTTAGTAGAATACACTGATGTTTGTTAGATGAACAGTTCTATGAATTTTTACAAATATATTCAATTTTTAGCCACTACTCAAATTAAGATATAGGATATTTTTGTCACCACAAAATTACCCATTTGCAGTCAGTTTTCATCCCCTGTTACCAGGCCCTGGAAACACCATTTTGTCTCTATAATTTTATTTTTTCATCAATATTATTTAAATGGAATTGCACTATGGGTAGGCCTTGAGTTGGGCTTCTTTGATTTAGTGTCATGTTTTAAGATTCATCCTTAACAGTTGTGTGTATCTGTTCCCTTTTTTACAAATCCTATCTAATTGTATGGATTGCAGATGTTTATCTGTCAGCTGAGAGACATTTAGGCTGTCTCCAGTTTTTGGTGATTGTGCATAAAATTCTTAAAATATTTAGTAGAAGTGTTTTATGGATGTACATCTTAATTCATCATTTCTTCCTTCCTTCTCTTTCCTTTGTCTTTCCTTTTCTTTTGCTGAAGATTAAACCCAGGCCCTTGCACATGCTAACAATGGTCTCTACAACTGAGCTACACTCCCAGGCCCAGTTTTAATTTCTATTGAGTAAATATCTAGGAATGCCTTCTGGTAAATGTATGTTTAGCTTTACAAGAAAGAGCTGAAAAAAAAAAAAAAAAAGAAAAGAAACAGCTGAACTGTTTTCTAAAATGACTGTATCATTTTACATTCCTTCCAGCAACATGAATGCTTTTTTCCAGGTAGCTTCTCTATTTTTGGTGTTCTGAGTGTTTACTACATTGTGTTAAGGTATAGATGTACTTGTATTTTTCCTAAATTGAAGAATTTAAACTTTTTATTTATTCTAAGAAATTCTTAATTAATATTTCTTCAAGAGAAACCTCTACAATTTCAACTCTCTTCTTCAGAACTCTTATTGCATGTATTTTATGTTCTCTTATCCTAAACTGCTCATGTCTGAACCTTTCTCTCATGTTTTCCGTTTGCTTTTACTTTGAGCCAAATGATGGGAAATTTCTTTGTCTCTATCTACCAATTCACTAATTCTCTTCTCAACCATCATTACTGCTTTTTACATGTCTATTCAGTGTCTCCTTTCAACAGTCAACATCTTTTCTAGAATTTCTGTGAGGTTCTTTTTCAGATCTCTCTAGTCATATTTAAATGGTGTTTTCTCCTTCCACATTTTAAAATCCCAACCTTTATGTCTTTAAACATTTTATGCAGCTATCTTATAGTCGGATAATATGATGTCTCATCATTCAGCACCTGAAGTCATTGGGAACTCTAACTCCTTTTTATGTTGTTTCCAGGACCTTATTATGGAGTTTCCTCCCTCGAGAGCTTTGTACTATTGGTTGTGAACTTGTAATTGGAAGAATTTAATCTGGGGAATTCTGGGAGGACAGAGATGAGAATGTTTTCCTCCAGAGAACATTTTCATGTGTTAGGTTTTGGTCCTGGGTGGTACTGATAATAGGGGACTATTTTAATTTAATTTTCAAATCTGAGGATTGAGCCATTGCCACAAATATTTAACTTCAAGGCTCACATCCACATGTATATAAACTCAGTGATATAAATTGTCATGAAAAACTCCCCTGCCCCCAGATTCATTGGTAGAGATAGATTTCTTGTTTGCTTTCTTTTCTATATGGCCCGGGAGTTTTTCTTCTAGTTGGCACTTTCTCAAAGAACAAGGCGCTTGGAAGGACCTAGACTTATGAGCACGTGGGAATGTCAGGCTCAGAAACCTGTAATTACCTTTTGAGGGACCCTTCTTGTTGTCCATGCACCTGGCTGTTGATCTTGAAAGCCTTACATTTCTGGAATTAGCATTTGCCCCCAGGGAAGTTCCAGCTTCTCTATTCACATACCACTCTTGTTTTAGAAACATTTTCCTTTTATTTTCTGCAGTAGGGAGTAGAGAGTACCACTGGGTATTTATTTTACTTTTCATAACATAACAATGCCTTTTTAAAAGTTTTTGTTTTATAATTAATCCAATCTCTGGGAATTTTCCAGTGAAATGACTGTTTAGAATATCTAGACAGTTATCCTTCTGTAAACAGAAACTATAATTGATCTATACATTGAACTGTGAGTGGGTAATTAGGGTATCACAAATTAATTCTTATTCATACTGTTAAAAATGATTTTGATGCTGTCTGTTTGTGCAATGTTTCTAAAATACCTCTAGGTAACATAGCTAAGAGTAAGACTGTTGGATCACAGGGATGGAACGTTCAGCTTTCTCAGGAACTGCAAACTCAGGCCCCAGAGTGCTTGGAACAGGGTATCAGTAACAAGGAGTAACTTTCTGCAGCTGGCATCCTCGCCCATGCAAGGTACCATTAAGCTAACATCTCTATGTGCATAGGTAGGAAGTGACATTTGCAGGTTATTTTAGTTTGCTTCTGCCTGATTGCTAATAATTGAGCATCTTTTCATGTTTATTTTTCATTTGCAATTACCTCTGGGGGTTAGAGCCCTGGCAGCCCATCACAGATGTGGTCCATGTGAGGAGGAGGATTCTGTAGGTGGATCCAGCACAAAGCCACAGAGAAAAAGGCAGGACCAGTGAGCCAGACCTGAAGCATTTAATTCAAAACTGTGGAACAAAATAACACAAGAAAGTTACATCTCAACTTTCATTGTGGCCACCTTCAACATTGACTCATGTACTTATTAATTTATACTTCCAACTACTTTGATTTTGTGTCTGTATTTAGAGTCATAATATAAGCTGAGGGAGAGAAGACCTGCCTATCTAACAGTCAGCTGCTCTTTAGGCAAACTATTGGGTCATACTGTGGCTCACATATGGTGGAGATTAAATATTTAAGAAATAAAACTCCCAAGAGGAAGGCAGTAGCTGAATTTTAACCCTAGTTGTCACAACAGGAGACTGTCACTCAGAGGACAGGCTTCTAAAATGGCCGGCATCTCACCTGCAATTTACAAATTTTCTGCTGAATGACAAGGAGTCAAGGAAAGATAGGAAAAGAAAGATACCCGTCATAGGAAAGGAAAGATACCCAAATTCTGGAGCACTTTCTGCAGTTCTGCCTTTCCTTAGATTTCTGCAATAGCAATCAGGAGATAACTAAAGAGCTCGCAAGATGAATGCAAATGTATATGCCCGAGAACCTAAACTTCAAGACTCCTAGGTATAAATGACCAGAATCTCTTCTGCAATGCGCAAATCAGAATGCAGACGGTGTGCTGTGGATGGACGCAGGCTGGCGCAGGCTGTGGGGCTGGCCTGGCGTGTGGTCCATGTGGGAAACACCTCAGAAGATGGTTCAGAACCAGGCGGGAACTGAGGGGCACCCAAGCTGGGTGGGACAGAAAGATGGATTTATCTGAAGAACAGCAGAGGTAGCTTGAAAGGCCATTAGCAGGGGGTTGGGGCTGTGGCTCAGTGGTAGAGTGCTTGCCTATCATGTGTGAGGTACTGGGTTTGATCCTCAGCACCACATAAATAAAATAAAGGTATTGTGTCCATCTACAACTAAAAATATATATATGTATATATTTTTTAAAAGCCACTATCAGAACCCAGAGGCAGAGTCCCAGGAACTGGAACCAAGAACTGGATTGTTTCAGGTGCTCTCTCCTCGCTTCCTGTCCTTCCCCCCTCCTCCCTCACTCGTCCTCTGCCCTCTCCTTCTCTCCCTCACTCTCCTCTGCTCCACTGAAGCTTCCTTTGCTGCTCATCGAGTGGCCTTCAGCAAGTGTCACATCCTGAAAGATGTGCCACCAGACATGGAGAGGTACTTCTGAGGCTCACTTGGAGGCTCCTAGGGAGGACTGCTCAGACTGTCCAGACTGGATTTCTATGCCCACCTCTTGGACTCTCACTGTGGCCAGGAAGCGGGCCCCGTGCTAAAGATACTTGGTATCAGTAGATATTTTGCCTCAGTTCAGCTGTGTGCTGGGAGGCAGCCTGGGCCCTGTCCCTTCTTTTGGCCAGAGTGAGCAGGTTGTGTATCCGGAGGTGGCTTCACACAGACAGGACCACGTGGACTGTTGTATTGGACAGTCCTTAGGACAGGTCCCTGAGAGTCACCAGCTTGGCCATTTCTAGCACCCTACTGAGGAGGAGAAGAGAGGGACAGTTACCAAAAGAGCCCCACCTTGGGGAGGGAGGAGGAGTGTGTGGTGTGTGTGTGTGTGGGGGGTCAGGTTGGGGTCAAATTGCTGCTCTCTCATTTATTAGCCAGGAACTCTTTCTAGGCATCTCTTTCCTTGTTTATGAAATTTAAAAAACAACTGTGCCAACTCCATGGGGTGGTTAATAGTATTAAATGACTTATTCCACAGAAAGCTCTAAGAACAAGCCTGGAAGAGGAACGATCAGCTGTCTCTATCACTAACATAGATGTCACTAAAATAAAGCCATCGGGAAACCCACTAAGTGGGGGCGCCCTCCGTGCCATCGCGCACACACTCAGCACTGCATGACGCTCCCCACATGTGACGAGCTGGTGAGGCTCCCAAGGGACTCTGCAGCCGCCCTCTGTCTTTCTATCCCAGGCTGAGGGTCTTGCTCACTTAATGATGCAAAGCAGTGTGTTCCTCAAGTTCAGGTTCCTGGGGGCCAGCAGCACACAGGCTGCCCGCGGCTGCACTGGCAGGCCCCTTGGGGGACAGCTCCCTGCGCTTTGCCCTGGCTGGCTTCCTTCCACTCACTTCCTGCCAGACCCTTTTCACTTCTGGTGGCCCTGGATTTTCTCTTCCTTGGCATCGAGACCTGCCCTTTCCTTCGCTGCCCTGACCCTGTGGCGCCAGGTGGACCTCACTCAATTCCTCAAGCACTGTGCGGATCTGCTGGATCCCAGGCACCGTGATGGGTCCTGCCCATTCTGTCTTTAATTCTAAGTTTCTCCCACAAAGGTAGAGACAGCTTTCACACACGTGAAATGAAACTCCTGTTGAAGACGTTATTTAAAAAGTTAAATTTATTTTGTGAAAGCAAATTTCAGCAGGGAAGGGGTTGCCTATTGTAGACTCTATGCTACTGTAGCTAGAGAATTGTCTATTGGGTATTTCGCAGTGTGGGTTCTTTCTTCTCCGTTAACCTTTTTATTGAATTTTAAGACCTTGAGTTTTGAAGTAATTCCTTGGAACACCTTTAATGAGAGGCACATGTGTCAGGCAGGCCTCTCAATAGTTATGGCAGCTAATGGGTTGCTAAAGGTGGTCAGATCAGTCAAGAACAGACAAATGCCTATTCCCACCTCGGTGTGCTGTGCACATTGATGCCTCTTAAGTGGGAACGATAATACCTTAGTTTGGAAGAAAACAGTTTAATTAGATGTCGGTAAACCTCTTGGCATATGTAAGTAAAGACAGACATGACGATGTTAATTTGCCACATGAGCATAAGCAACGGGAAGCAAGAACCACAGGCAGATACCACCCTTGCAGAAATCTACCCGAGTTCGTTCCCTCCACATTACATTCATGTGCTGTTAATTGTCAGTCATTAGTTGAGCACCTGCTATTTGCCAAATGCCATGCTGTGTTCTGAAGACTCAGTGGTGAATTGGATAAGCTCATGTCCTTGAAGAGTGGCTGTTTACTGGGGGATGCATCTTTGCAAATGAATAACTATGACAGGGAGGGACACTAGCAGACAAAGGTGCAACACGGTGGGAGGAAGAGGAGGAATGAATAACTCACTCCAAGGGATAGGATGGCAGGAACAGCTCCACTGGCCACTTGAGGGTTTGTGGTTTGCTGAGAAGACGGGGAGTTGGGAAGGGCCTCTCTGGGAGAGGAAATGTGTGCAAAGACCACAGTGATTTGAAGAGTGTGGAATGTTCAGAAGGTGGTGGGGAACTCGGGGTGATGCTCAGGCAGGGCTGTGTGAGAGGCTGGGAGGGAAGCTGGAGGGTGGATCACAGATGGGAAAGTGCTCACGTTTCATGTGGAGTATCATACTTTCCCTAAGAAGGAATGATTTAGTGATATTAGATGAGGCAATGAGTGAATCGAAATCTATTAGGAAACCATAGAAACACTTCATACTTTAGTCAGCTTTCCATCACTATAATGGAGTACCTGATGCTATTAACTTATAAAGAGAAAAGGTTTATTTTGGCTAATGGTTCTGGAGGTTCCAGCCCAAGGTGGGTGAGAGCAACACTGTGGACTTCTAGCAAGGGCAGCTCATACCATAAACCAGGAAGCAAAGAAAAAGAGGAGGAGCCTGAGGTCCCATCATCCTCTTGGAGGGCCCCCGCCCCATGACCTGCAGCTCACCCTCAGCCCCATCTCCAACAGGTTCCACCACCTCCCAACAGCGCCACCCTGAGGACCAAGGCTTCAACACATGGACCTTTGGCGGACACTGACATCCAACCACGGCCCTTAGTAACGAGACACAGCCCCTAATTTTGAGTGGTTGTATTCAAACCACAGCCACCAAGACTGACGTTCAACTCCGCCAAGCAGGACAACTTGCGTGTGCCCTAGGAGGCTGGGTCTGGAGACCAGGTTGGCTGTAGGTGACCAGGGGCTTTCTTGTTGACCATAATGAGATAGATGGGTGGAAGGGCAAGTGAGAGTTGGGAAAGGGGGCAGCTATGTTGGAAGGATGTCGCACAGCCGTGGTGCTAAACTTTTGAGGTTCAATTTGGTCTAAGGAGCATTTATATGGCACTCACAGTGTGGCGGTCCCTGTCCTCACAGCACTATGGAAAGTAAGTACGTGGAGATACAGACAAGTATCATGACAGGGGTCTTAGAGGATCCAAAATAGGGTGAATTCTAGAAAAAATACCTGCTCTCAGAGAAAGTCAACGGACTCATTTCTCTCTGGCGAAAATGCAGGGCCCACTCTAGATTCTGTTGTCCAGATGTCCCTGTTTTCTCAGTGACTCTGAGGAATTAGCGCTGTAGAGAGCAAAGAGCCAGGGATGGTATAACCAGGAATGGTGGGCAGGGGTCAGGATGAGGGCAGACCCACAGTGCGAGGCCCAGGGCTAGCCTCCTTGGGAAGGGAGGAGGAGGAAGGACCACTGCCTTCTTTAGGACTGTAGGTGGGCTGTGGGCACTTGTCCCTAAAGAAGAAACATCTTGATGTGCTGAGTCTCCTCTGGAGAGTAAGTGAACTCATTCTTAGCTCTGTGCCTTGCACCAGCAAACCAACAAGACACTGGGACACAAGCCCTGTTCTGGAACTGTTCATTGAATGCACAAAGCCCAAATCAATGTGGTGGACGAAACTAGCAAGAGTACAAGACGCTTTGCTCCTGCCAAACAAGGGGCAAAACAAGAGCCGTTGAGGAGGAGCTTCCCTGGCAACCAGGCCCGTGGCCCAAGTTTGAGGCAGACTGCAAACTGATTCTGTCTGTTCCGGGACGCATTTACCAGGACTTTGGTGTCGATGTGGTGTTTTGATGATTTGTGGAGCAGCAAGACAAGGGAGCTTAGCAGTGCAGGACAGTTGCTATAGTAATAACAAGTGCCATTTTCCAGATCCATTAAAATATTTTTAGAATTTTACTTGTTTAAATATTTTGATAGTGCTCTCTCTAAAATAAACTGAAATACAGAAAATGTATTAATTTGCGACATATTCATCCTCACCAACTCCTTTAATAAAGATACTTAGGAAGAGTGTCTAGAAATTTAAATAAAATGAGAAGCTGTCACTAGAGTCACTTCTTGAAACCATAATCCAACCTGACACCTTCATTTTTCTTTATATCAAAAACTATAGCCCCTCTGCTGCTATTGTCGTGAATTATTAACACTGGGTTAAACATGGCTCTAGGACATGGAATGTAACAATCTGTGTGACAGACTGACAAATTGGTGCATGCCAAGGCCCTACCGACCACATTCAAATCTGTCACCATAAAGGCAATGGATGACCAATCTTGGATTGAAATACATGGCGAGCCACCTACTTCCAACATCGTCCAGGGCAAGAGCATACAAACGGAGGCTCACACTACCAGGGTCTAAGAGTATAAACCAAACTAACATCTTGTTAAGTGACCTTTGGTCTCTTTCGGTAGTGACAAGACACTGGGAAAGCAAGGTCGGGTTTAGAATTCTTGGACCACCTAACGCTGCACACTGGCGTCTGATGACATGGAGAGAGGGGTCCATTCCCAGCTCACCTCGCTGCCACTCTTGTCCCCACACAGGCTCCATCTTGGACCTCAGGGCTTCTCTGCGGGCACCCTAGCTTTGCACGAACAAGCTCTGTGCACCCTACCGCCTCCCCACAGCTGCCCATGCCCCCTGCAGGGCCAGCTGGATACTCCAGCTCTTCTGTCTGAAGAGGCTGGTGTGGGACCTGGAGGAAGATGGAAGGCCACTTGGGAAGGGAGTTCTTGGGTCTGTGGAGTGTGACCTGGCAGGGAAGGCTCCGAGTAGCTGTGCCCGTTGAGCCTGGCCAAGGAGAGCGAGTCCAGTGGGCCCTCTGGCTCCCAAGGTGCAGGGCAGGAGGAGCCTTCTCACCCACGCCAGGGGAGGTGCGGGAGCTTCCTTGCACTAACGGCTGAAGCGTCCACACCCCTCTCACTGGGTTAGCCCCTCCCGGAGTGTCTTGTGTACCTTCGTAGACCCATGACTTTTATGGGCTTCTGCACAAACACAGGGACATGCCATTACCCATGGGAAGCAGCCCAGGCCAAGGCAGGCAGCTTCCTAGTGAGGATCCAGGTCCTCCTGGAGCTTGCAGAGAGGACACTGGGCACAGGGGACAGAAACCACTCTCTCACTGCTTAGGGGCCTTCTTCACACGTCATCGCTGGCCCCGTCAGCCCTGGCTCCCCGGACCACCTGTGCCTCCTGCTTCTCCGCTGTGCTCCCCTTCCAGAGGGTGCCAGCAGGCCTGCTTGTGCCAGGTAGCCTGTCTGCCCCAGCCCTGCCTCTGCTCTGCCCACAGTCTAGCCTGTCTGGCATTAATGGATTGGGGAGGGGGCGGGCCTGACCTGGATCCCTTCACACCTGGTCTCGCCCACAGAAAGTCAGTTGTCTTCTGCTCGTCTCCCGCTGAGTGACTCACCCGGGGGTGGAGTGGGGAGGCCACCACACCTGAGAGTGTGCCTTCTGGATCCTGGAGATGTCATTGTTCTGTACTTTGCATTCGATTTTACTATTTCAACCAATGTAGTCAAAGAAATGAGAATAAACTCCTTGTTGACATTTCCTCACTTCATATCAGGAGCTAGAAAATGAAATGAAGAATGACCTCTTCTTTCTTTCTTTTTTTTGTTTTTGCACGGGGACCTCTCCCTTTCACTTGGTCTGTGCTCCTTAGCTCATTTCCTGCCAGGGTAATTTCAGGTTCAACCTGTTTTTTAAAGTTATGAATCATATCAGTGACTCAAAGCCAATTTTGGTAGGGGAAAAAAGCAAAGCTAGCTGTCTATAAAGAATCATACAAGGGAATATGAATTATTATTCTTGGAACTTTTGGCAAACACCCACTAAAGCATTATCCACTCATTCATTCAGCAAAAGTATGTTGAAAACATGCTCAATGGGTGGTACCATATGTAAAGGCAATTATAAACATTTATCTGAATGATGCATGGATTTTTCAAAAGTTTGATTCTTGTTTTTATAGGGTAGAAAACAGAAGCAGTGCAACGTGTCGCAATTAAAAAACAAGAAGCCGGGCGCGGTGGCCCACGCCTGTAATCCCAGCACTCTGGGAAGCTGAGTCAGGAGAATTGCGAGTTCAAAGCCAGCCTCAGCAACGGCGAGGCGCTAAGCAACTCAGTGAGACCCTGTCTCTACATAAAACACAAAATAGGGCTGGGGATGTGTCTCAGTGGTCGAGTACTTTTGAGTTCAATCCCCGGTACTAAGAAATAAATAAATAAAATTAATAAATAAAAAGAACAAGAGAAATTATATCATTCTTCAACCCAGACACACTATAATGATAAATTCATACATTATGTCGCATACATACTTACTTTACATACATATATACATTACATACACTGATGATTTTCTAAATCACCAAGCTGAAGAAGATCTTAATGATTATACACATAATTTTTCAATTTCACTAATGAGAAAAGGGAGGACTAGAGAGGGCAAATGACTTGCTTAGGGTTGACCAGCTGGTCGGCCTGTAACAGAGTCCAGACTAGAATCTGCATCTTCGATCTTTCTATGAGCAAATGGCCCCTCCAGGAACAACCATGATAATGATTTTTGTTTTGTCTATTATGAAAGTGAGACAGAATGTAATAAATAATCAAAAGAAGTAGAAAGTGTTATAGGAATTCCTGTGTTAGGAAAACCGAATTATTTTGTAAAGTTAGAAAGTTTAAGAACCTGTGTGGTGTGGTGCCGTGCATCTGAGGTCCTAGCTACTCAGGAAGTGGAGGCAGGAGGGTTGTTTGATTCCAGGTGTTTGAGGCTAGCCTGGGCCACATAACAAGACCACTTCTGGGGGATAGGGGTTCACTCCAGAAGAACTCTGGGAAGGAAGATTAAGAGTTGTTATACTCTTTGAAAACTTGGAATGGAATCATTTGACCCAGCTATCCTATTCCTCAACCTATGCCCTAAAGACTTAAAAACAGCATACTGCAGTGACGCAGCCACTTCAATGTTTATAGCAGCTCAATTCACAATAGCTAAACTGTGGAACCAACCTAGATGTCCTTCAATAGATAAATGGATAAAGAAACTGTGGCATATATACACAATGGAATATTACTCAGTATTAAAAGAGAATAAAATCATGGCATTTGTAGGTAAATGGATGGAGTTGGAGAATATCATGCTAAGCCAAGTAAGCCAATCCCAAAAAAACAAATGCCGAATGTTCTCTCTGATAAGTGGATGCTGATCCATAATGGGTGGGGCAGGGGGGAGTGTGGGAAGAATGGAAGGACTTTGGGCAAAGGGGAGGGAGGGGAGAGGAGAGGGCACGAGGGCAGGAAAGATGGTGGAATGAGATGAACATCATTACCCTAGGTGCATGTATGACTGCACATATGGTGCAACTCTGTATCGTGTACAACTAGAGAAATGAAAAGTTGTGCTGCATTTGTGTACAATGAATCAAAATGCATTCTGCTGTCATATATACCTAATTAGAATTAATATATATATATACACATGATGGAATATTACTCAGCCTTAAAGAAGAATGAAATGATGGCATTTGCCGGTAAATGAATGGAGCCGGAGAACATCATGCTACATGAAATGAGCCAATCCCAAAAAAACCAAAGGCTGACATGTTTTCTCTGATTTCTTTAATTCACAATAAAGGGGAGAGGTCTAGGAAAGAATAGAGTTACTTTAGATTAAGTAGAGGGGAGTGGAGGGAGGGAGGGGCCGGGGGTAGTGAGGACAGTAGGATGAAACAGACATTATTACCCTATGTACATATGTAACTGTTTGATCAGTGGGATTCTACGCCATGTACAACCAGAAGAATGAGAAACTTTACTCCATCTATGTATGATGTATCAAAATGTATTCTACTGTCATGTGTAACTAATTGGAACAAATAAAAGAACAACAAAAAAAGAGTCGTTTTACTCTTTGACCTCTAGGTGGAGAAAGAGATTGCATGCTGATGGTGATTTCCTTAGAGAAAGATCATAATGATTTATCAAAGACTGATTTGTTTTTTAAATTTTATTTCATATTGACAAATTATAATTACATATTATGGGGTACAAAGTGAGGCTATAATATATGTACACAACGTGGAATGATTCAATCAAGCTGATTACCATATCTATCACATAAAATACTTGTCATTTTTTGTGGCAAGAACACTTGAAAATTTACTCTCAGGAATTTTAAAATATAAAGTACAGTATTATTAACCAATGCCACGCAGCTGTGCAATAGAGCTCAAAAACTCACTTCTCCTGTGACACTGAGACTTTGTACCCTGTGCCCAGCGTCTCCCCACTCCTCCTGCCCAAGTCTCTGGAGCCCACCCTTCAATTTCTGCTTCTGGGAGTTGGATTGTTTTAGATTTCACAGGTCAGTGAGGTCACGTGGTATTTGTCTCTCTGTGACTGGCTTCTTTTCCTGCTTAGCATAATGTCCTACAGGTTCATCTATGTCGTTGTGAATGACAAAATTTCCTTCTTTTTCAAGATTCAATAGTATCCATCGTGTAAATATAAGTTTTCTTTATCCAGACACTAACTTGATATTTGCAATTGGGAATATGCTGTTGTGAGCAAAATACTTTGGACACATACTTGGGAGTGGGACAGCTGGGTCACTTCTGTTTTTAGATTGCTTTTTGGTGCTCTGCCCGCTGAGCTCCATCCTCAGCCCCTCTTCTTTGTTGAGGAGACTTCACACCGTTTTCTGTACGGCTGGACTGATCGACGTTCCCACCAACAGCGCACGAGGGGTTCCTTTGAGGCACACTCTTCAGAGTGTTTGTTATAGTTTGTCTTCTTCTTCTTCTTTTTTTTTTTTTTGGTACTGGGGACTGAACTCAGGGGCACTCGACCACTGAGCCACATCCCCAACCCTATTTTGTGTTTTATGTAGAGACAGGGTCTCACTGAGTCGCTTAGCGCCTTGCCATTGCTGAGGCTGGCTTTGAACTTGCAATTCTCCTGTCTCAGCCTCCCTACGTGCTGGGATTACAGGCTTGTGCCACCGCGCCCGGCATAGTTTGTCTTCTTGATAATAGCCATTCTCACAGATGTGAGGTGATACTTACTATGATTTTAATTTGCATTTCTCTAATGACTCATGATGTTGAACATTTTTTTCTACATAACTGTTGGCCATTTGTTTTTCCTATTCTGAGCAATGTCTATGTAGGTCCTTTGCCCACTTTTTAATCAGGTTATTTGTTTTCTTACTATTGAGTTGTTGGAGTTTCTTATACATTTTGGATACCAACCCCTTATCAGATGTACAACTTGCAAATACTTTTTCCCAGTCTAGAGGTTGTCTCTTTACTGTTACTTATTGCCTTTTGGCTGTGCAGAAGCTTTTTAGTGCACTATAATCCATTTGTCTATTTCTGCTTTTATTACCTGAGCTTTTGGGGTCAAACCAAAACGTCATTGCCCAGACCAATGTTGTATCATTTTATCCCTGTTTTCTTCTAGTAATTCTATAGCTTCAAGTCTTACGTTTAAGTTTTGATGCATTTTGAGTTGATGTTTTCCATAGGCATAAGATGGGGGTCCAGTGTCATTCTCTGGCCTGTGGGTATCCACTTTCCCCAGTGCCCTCTATTGAAGGGACCATCCCTAACCTATTTGCACTTTCATCAGGATTCAATCGACTGAGTGTGTGGATTTGTGTGGGATCTCTGTTCTGTTCCATTGGCCAAGGTGTCTGTTTTTATGCCAATTCCAGGCTATTTTAATTAGTATTGCTCTGCAATATGGTTTGAAATCTTGTAATGGTGATGCTTTCATCCTTTTGCTCAAAATCGCCTTGACCATTGTCTTTGTGTTTGTTTGTTTTCATGGTTCCATTCAAATTTGAGGATTGCTTTTTCTAGTCTATGAAAAATGTCCTTGAAATTTTTATACGGATTGCACTGAATCTGTAGATTGCTTTCAGCAGTATGAACATTTTAAACAAATTAACTATTTTAGTCCATGAACATGGGACCTCTTTCTATTTATTTGTGTCTATTTATTTCATTAATATTTTATAGTTTTCAGTTGACATGTCTCTCATTTCCTGGGTAAAATTTGCTCTTAAATATTTTATTTTATTTTGTAGCTGTTATAAGTGAAAGTTCTTGATTTCTTTTTCAGAGAGCACATTGTTAGTCTATAGAAACACTACAATTCTGTGTGTTGATCTTGTATTTTGAAACTTTATTGGACTCATTTGTTAGTTCTAACATTTTGCGGGGAGGGTATCCCTCTTGGTTCCAGGATTCTTGGTGCATACTCAAAATTCATGGATGCTCAAGTACCTTACATGAAATGTCATAGTATTAGCATATAAGTGACACATACCCTCCTGGATACTTTAGGCCATCTTTACTCATAATATCAAATACCATCTAATGCTCTGTAACTAGTTGCTGTACTGTATTGTTAGGGTATAATAACAAGAAAAAGTCTGTACATGTTTAATACAGCCTCCATTAAAATTTTAAAAAATACTTAAAAATAATCCCAATGCACATTGTTTGAGTACATGGCTAGGAAACCTGTGGCTGTAGACAGCTGACTGCATGAGATCAGGTCGTCAGCAAAAGCAACACTTTCATGGTCTTCCTTTCCTCTTTGAATGCTTTTTATTTCTCAAAGAATAATTTTAATTAGTGACTTAAGGAGAAGTCTAGATTTTCCAAATGGGTCCTTGGAAAATAGTAAAAATTTCTGAGCTTCTAGATGATCAGTTCTATAGCATGTAAAAATTCAGATATGAACGAAACTTTAGTTAATAACAAAAAATACATCATTGTAAGTGTGCTGGGTTCTCACTCTGAGTTGTGTAAACTTGAATAAGTTGGTAAAAAAGGAAAACATTCAGATTTGATGGAAATGAATAGAAAGTGGAACAGGAAGAGATTTAACTGAGCAAGAGAAATAAAGAGAGAGTTTTGGTTATTGATGTTATTTTTAAAATTTTTTTTAGCACTTGATTACTTTGCAATCTTAAAGGCTATTCTATGGGGAAATAGAATACAAAGTCAAAGATCTTAACATGAAATTACACAGACCTTCATAATATCTTGGGGGCATTTTCAACTTTAATAATTTAGATTAAAGGCAGAATGAATTTCAAAGTCAATTTAGAATTTTTGTTCATACTACAACACAATTCTAACTCTGGATTTGAGAATGTTTGAAAAAAAATGGTACCATAGACAAGAAGGAAAACATGGCCTATGTCAGTTTAATCAAAGCCCATAGACCATGAAAACACTCTTCCTTTTGCCTTTGAATACTGTTTTCAAGATATTACTTTTGTACTCACAAACTAGGTATTTAAGCTTAAAGTTAAAAAATAATAACTGCACCATTAAGGATAGGGATAAAGAGGACGTCCACCCATCTGTGACGTCGTATTTCCTTTCAAATGTCTGAAGTAAACATGAGGAAATTGGAGCAATTGTGAAAACTGCGAGGTGGTGACTAAGAGCCCATTATTTTCTTCTCTTTGCTTTATTGTCTACTTGAAATGCATCATAATAAGATACCCACACACCAGTTTCCCCAAGACCTGGTCATTTTTATAAGTCATCACTCTGGTATCATAGTTTTGACTTACCGGTGGGGAACTCTCACCACAAAAATGGCAGCACACAGTGGCTGGAACTTCCAGATGACTAGGAGGTAGGGAAAGGAATTGGTAGAGGAGTGGGAAGACTGGAGGCACAAGAACTTCTCTACAGCACCCTGAAGGCTGGCCGATGGCACTGTGGGTAGGAGCATGGTGGAACAGGGCCAAAGGTGTGTGGGCCATCTGCCCTCAGAGCGGGTCCTCTCCCTGCTGGCCATTGGCCTGGCTGCTTTGTGGAGATCTGGCTACCAGAGGACTGAAGACAGCCCTTTGCAAGGACTTAGGAAACATGCTGTGCCCACTCAACTGGTGGGAAACTGTCCCTTTGCGAAATGTCAAGTTTAGATTTTCTGAGGCACAGGAAGAAAGGCCAAGTGTATAAGAAGGAAAAGGGTCAAATGTTGGACACCAGTGCAGGACATCCGATGATACTACAATCATAGTCTGTCCTCGTGTTAGTCAGATTTTTGTTGCTGTGACCAAAATACTGAACAAGAGCACTGAAGAGGAGGAAAAGTTTGTTTTGGCTCATGGTTTCAGAGGTTTAGTTCATGGTCAGCTGACTCCATTACTCTGGACTCAAGTGAGGCAGAGCATCATGGTGGAAGGGAATGGTAGAGGAGGACTGCTCCGTTCCTGGTGGCCAGGAAGCAGAGAGAGGGAGGGGAAAGGTGCCATAGGAAAGAAGCACCCATCCAGGGCACACCCTCAGAGACCCTCCTCCTCCAGCCACACCTGCCTGCTGTGGTTACCACTAGCCGTCCACCCTAGCCGTCCATTCCAGCTAGGGTGGACTGATTAGGGTACAGCTCCTTATCTAATCATCTCACCTCTGAACATTCCAGCATTAACATGGGAGCTTTGGGGGATACCTCATCTCCAAACCATAATGTCCTCCTCTGTCTCCCAGTGTGGTTTTGATGTGAGAGCAGGACAGGGGGCAATAGAGGCCCTACCTGAAGGACGCGGTCAGGGGAAAGCACACCAAAAATCTTTCAGAGCTCTCAGGATGCTTTTTGTCCATCTCTAAAATTCTGTGACTGGACAGCTCTGCCCAGCGGATTGATCATGTGGTAGCCTCCAGGGTCCTTCTAGCTGATTGGATATATGGTAGCCTCAGGTTCCTTCTAGCTAGCAGATATAACATCAGGTAGCTTTATGAAAGAGGTAAGATGGGTTCTTAATATCTGATATGAGATATTGACCACTTCTAATGAGAGTTACTGTGCTAACATTTCTCTGCAGGCATTACCTGTTTAATTCTCGTGGATGCGCAGCTTCTGCGCCATTTCTTCCTTATTTAAATATAAGGAAACCGATTCACAGAACTTCAAATAGGGCTGGTGGTATAGCTTACTGGGAGACTGTGTGCTTGCCCTGGGTTCAATCCCCAGCACCAGAAAAAAAAAAGTTCAAATAACTTGAAAAAAGTTACATAATAAATGGTGGAAGCAGGTTTTGAACTCAGATGTCTGATGCTACAGGTCATGCTATAGCTTGGACATTGAAGGTCCCTCAAAGGTTCACATGTTAAAGGCTGGGTCTCCAAGGTAGTGCTCTGGGGAGGTGGTACAAACTTTACGAGGTGGGTCATGGTGGAGGTTTTTAGGTTATTGGGAACATGACCACACAGGGGATTGTGGGACCTCAGTCTCTTCTTTTTCTTTTGCTTCCTGGTTAATGAGATGAGTGGATTGTTCCACTACACTCTCCACCCATGAGGAGCTGCCTTCGCCAGAGGCTCCAAACAAGAGTGCCGCTCAATCACGGACTACAACCTCCAAAACTGTGAGCCAAAATACATAAGTTCTTTTTGTAAGTCAATTGCCTCAGGCATATTCATAGTGATAAAAGCTTATTCCTGCACCATCCTTCCTAATCAGTTTTGGAGTTCTGTCTTACCTTATGTCCTCCTTAGGGGTGGAGGGCAAGGTATATGGAGACACAGAGGACGAACATCAAGGCAGCTTTAGGGCTGGGAAAGGATGGTCGCCAAGTCTGGTCCCTCTGGATTCCATGAGCTTCCATCTCCCCAGGGACATCATCTGTCTTTGTGTAGTACCCCTGGCCCTCTCCATCAGCCATGTCCCTCAGTGTGCAAATCTCTCATCTTTCAAGAAGCTCCCCAGCGGACCTGCTTTCCCTTTAATTACCACCCAGAACAGAAGCTACTGGTCATGTGTGGTTAGTGAGTGCTTGAAATATGGCTAGTGTAATGGAGGGATAAAATGGTGGATTTTATTTAATTTTGATGAAACTTTAAAAACTGAAACTGTAAAATATTTTTTCTGCTACTATTTTGGTAAGACTATATTTCACGGGCTGTAGCTGTGGCTCAGTGGTAGAGCACTCGCCTCGCAAGCGTGAGTCACTGGGTTCGATCCTCAGCACCACATAAAAATAAATAAAATAAAAATATTTTTAAAAAAGACTATATTTCACTTTACCCATGATACCAATAATGAGATACTATTGTATTACACACACGTGTTGTGTGCATCATACATAAACATCACCTATCTAGTCTGTCAATAGATTGACTCAGTTTGAATGATTTTTCTATATATATATAATACTGTACTGTGTCTATTTGAATATTTTATGCAGAGAACATAAGTTACAGAGATGTGAATCATAATTGTGAATCATAATTGGTAATTAAATGGAAATATTGTTTTAATTAAACTGTCTTTAAGTTATTTTTCTCATTTGCTACCTTGTCCTATTAGAATTCTCCAGAGAAACAGCCAATAGGAGATGCATATAGAATTTATAATAGAGAATTGGCTTATGCACTTATGGAGACTGAGAAGTCCCTTGACCTGCAGTGGGCAAACGGGAGCCCCAGGAGAGCTGTTGGTACAGCTCCCATCGGAATCTGAAGATCCACAAACTGGGACAGCAAGTGGTGTAAATTCCCATCAGAGGATAGAAGATCAGCATCCTTGCTTGGCTGGCAGAGAGACTGAATTCTCCTGTCCTCTGCCATTTTATTCTATCTGGGCCCTCAACAAACTGGGCGATGCTTATCCACATCATGGGGGGCAAATCTGCTTTATTCAATCTTCTAGTTCAGATGCTAACCTTTTCCAGAAACATCCTTATTGTCACACCCAGAAGTAACATTTAACCAAATATTGGGGTATGGTGTGGCCCAGTCAAGTGGATACATGCAATCACTGATCACACTGATAATTATTTCTGTTTTGGGGGGTACAGGTGATGGAACCCAGAATGTTGTGCATGCTGGGCAAGTGCCTCGCCACTGAGCTACCTTCCCAGACCCTTATCTGTTTGTCTGTCTGTCTTTTTTGTCTGAGATGAAGTCTTGCTATGTTGCCCAGGCTGGCCTTGAACTCCTGGGCTCAAGCCATCTCCTGCCTCAGCCTTGAGTAGCTGAGAATAGGGTCAAAGCCACTGTACCCAGCCTAGTTATTTATGAATAAATTTCAAGTCCTCTCTTAAACATCGACAATCTCATGGGCATGTTCAAGGCCACAGCTTGGCATCAAGCCTGCTGAGAAGAACAAGCAGCCAGAGGTGGTAGGGAGCAGTCAAGATGCTCTGTAGCTCTCAGTTAAGAAAAGGGGACACTGGGGGATCCTGCAACACTATGCTGGAGATTCACGATATACCTTAGCATATTAAAAGCTTTGCAATATCTGGTAGAAAAGAAAAACTAAAGAACTAATTTAAGCTAATATTTTTCAATCTTCTTTTTCCACCGAATTTTGACTTTTATGATGTTATCTATTGGCGATAACTGATACTGTGGCTGCAGGGAAATTTGGTGACTAGTCACACATTAGATAAAACTCCAGGCAGGGAGGTCCCAGCAGAACACTGGCCACTTCGAAATAATGCACAGTTCTCTGGCCTCCAGGGGGTTGTCCACAAAAGACCACATATACGTCACAATAGGGGGACTGCTTTTGGCAATGCCTCTTGGAATTGACAGTCTTCTGGGGCATAACCTGGCAGGAAGTGACATGAATTGCAGAGAGGACCATGCATTTGGACTATGTTGGAATTTATATAAGGAAATAATCCCAAAGAATTTTTAAAAATCTACATGTTCAAATATATTCATAGCAGGGATATTAAAAGCAAGTGAAACTGTAGGTGATTCAAAGGTTCAAGAGGAGAGTAAACCTTAAACAAAGGGACACGACCTCCCCAAGAGCAGTCGCGCAATCTCCAAACCTGGCGAGGGGTACGTGGGAAGTGAGTCTGCCCCCGCCCATTCACCGCCCTTCACTCCAAGGCTACCGCTCAGGTGTCTGACATCTGAGCTGAAAACACAGTATTTCTACATGTCCCCAAAGAGCACCCTATTATGCCTAAAGAATTCCCGACAACCTTGTAGAATTGAAGACCAAAGGCTCTGTTCTCCCAACTCTTTCTGCCCATTTCATTCTCCACCCTAGAGACCCACTGATACGATAGCTTCCTGTGAACCTTCCAGAACCTTTTCATAATCATGCCAGGCGCGGTGGCGCACGCCTGTAATCCCAGTGGCTCAGGAGGCTGAGGCAGGAGGATTGCGAGTTCAAAGCAGCCTCAGCAAAAGCAGGGTGCTAAGGAACTCAGTGAGATCCTGTCACTAAATAAAATACAAAATAGGTCTGAGGATGTGGCTCAGTGGTCAAGTACCCCTGAGTTCAATCCCTGGTACTCCCCCCAAAAATCATAATCATACATACAAGCAAAAATATTTCCCTTGTATAGAAATTGGCTCCTACCACACACGGTGTTCTGTATCTTGCTTTTTTATGTAATGGAAAGCTTTGTATCTACACATCTGTTTCCTTTAATGGCTACATTTTCCTTCATGTAATAAGATAGACTGTTATGGACAGTCATGGACATTTGGATTATTTTAATTTTTTTTTAACATTTCAATCTGTGCTGTAGAATATGACATTGACCATTAGAGCAATAATATCATGTGGCTTAATGCACGATGACTAAGAGGTGTCAAGCAAACTGGAGACACAGTGTTCCACAGGACGGGAGGGAAGCCCTGCAAGGATTCAAGGGCTCGCCAGTTTAGGAAGGTTTCTGGGGAGTCTGTAGACAGGGGTGTATTGATATATGCCCTCCTTATCGAGGACAAATTGCTGCATCTTGTATCTTCTCACACAAAGAGGGGAGTGCAGTGCCTGGGGGGCCTCTGAATTCTACAGGAAAAATATTCTACACCTGCTAACAGGGCTGCCACTCACTTACCAGGAGGTCCGCGGCCTCGAGCAGGTCCTGATACAGGAGAGTGCTCACTCGGGCAGTGAAATCTGGCAGATCTTATGGAATTGGAGGATCAATAGTTGTAAAAGCTGCAGCGTGGCTTTTATGTCAAGCACTAGGTGGAGAATCACAAATCAGGCCTCTGGGATTCTGACTAATACCATGACCTCTACAACAAAAGATGATATACTTTTTGAAAAACAGCTCCTGGTGCGTTATTGGTCTATAGAGATGAATGCTCAGGCAAGGCACAAGGTGATTCTGCAACCGGAGCTGCTGATGAGGATGGTTTTGTAGGAACATAAAATCATAAAGCTGGAGAGGCCCAGCCATAGGCCCTCGTAGGATGGAAATGGCACGTCTGAGATGAGACTGGACTGGAGGCAAGTGGCTCCAGGAGCAGGGAGGCCACCCTCCACATCCCAGGGCTCTCCCCAGCCCATACCTGGGCTCCATGGTGGCAATAACAGTGGCTGCATTTCAGCCCTGTGGGGAGAGCCTTGAAACAGCCGAGGGGGAGACCTTCTCAAGTGGCCGAAGCCAGTCATCTGCGTTGTGTGGAAGAAGTGGCCCTGGATGAGACTGTTTGCAGATTCCCGGCCCACGGCCCGCGGCCCACGGCCTGGCCAAGGAGTCAGGAGCCGGGTGGAAAGCCCTGGAAGACTAGACATCAGAAGGGCTGGGTCAGAGGCACATGGATGGGCGTGGGGAAAGGGGTCCATCTGGGGTGGAACTCAGTGGTGGAGTGCTTGCCCCACACATGGGGGTCCTGGGTTCAGTCCCCAGCGCCACAAAGAAGGAAAGAAAACCAAGCAAACCAGCAAGACCCAAAAAACAAATTAAAGCAGAATAAAACAGAAAGAAAGAAAGAAAGAAAGAAAGAAAGAAAGAAAGAAAGAAAGAAAGAAAGAAAGAAAAAATGGGCACAAAATGGGAAGATGTTTTACCCACATGTTAATATCATCAGAAATCACCCACAATGGGAGAGGCCTTGAATACCAAGGAGACAAAACAACTCAGGCCAGCTGGCATGAGCACACCTGTGTCACTGGCCACCACAGAACTGCGCACATGAATGGGGTGGATGGTAGCAGAGATGAAGACTGAAGGGCCCAGCAGTGTGGGCTTTGGTCGGCTCCCCAAGGCCAATCTCAAGGAATGTCCTGCAGAAGCACAAGGATATTCCTCTGAATGTTCAATTTTGTTCTTTTAAAAACATTTGCTTTGGCCAGGCATGGTGGTGCACGCGCGCCTGTAGTCATAGCGGCTTGGGAGGCTGAGGCAGGAGGACCAGGAGTTCAAAGCCAGCCTCAGTAACTTAGTGAGGCCATCAGCAATTCAGGAGACCCTGTCTCAAAATAAAATACAAAAAATGTCGGGGAGGTGGCTCAGTGATTAAGCATCCCTGTATTCAACCCCCAGTACCAAAATAAATAAATAAATAGCTTTGGTTTTTCCACATTCTTTGCCCTTCTGTATAAGTTTTCAAAACAATTTATACATTTCAACAAAAAAGGCCTGGAATTTACATGACATTTTTGTTGAATCCATAGATCAATTTTGGAAGAACATGGTAATTAGCAATATAGACTCTTCCAGCCTACGCACAATGAATATCCTTTCCATTTCTTCAGGTCTTCCTTGAATTTCTTAAATCTCTGTTTTTATGTGTTTTATAATTTTGAGTGTAAAGGTCTTGGGCAATTTGTATTAATTGTTATATATTTTCCTATTAGATAACTAAAAAATATACTTTTCAGAAAATAATCTGTCATCTTTGTAGCCCTAGAAAGTATAGTTTCCACCAGTCAAATGCTGTGGTTCCAGCAGAGACAGGACAAACTTTAGCTGCTAATAGGAGTTCACAATTTGGGGCATATATTTGTGTGAAATACTATTTACATAAAAACAGTGGAAAGAAAGCTGGAGGGGGAGAGACAGGGTGGCAGCGTTTGGATCTGAATCCTCACGGGATCAGATCTTCACAGATCCCTGGAGCTGATCTCAAAGTGCCTCCTACGGCCTGGGCTACAACAATTTGTGCAAAAGAATGACCTGGGATTGGATTACAACCCAGAGAAGAAAATAAATGCACGGGTCTGTAATGATAAGAATAAATGAGTCAATAAGTAAATGGAGGAGAAAACACATAGCTTTCTTATAAAAGAATAAATTCTCAGAGAGTGACCAAAAATGAACAGGGAGGCCCTAGGTACCCTTCACCCAGTTTCCCCGATGACCGTCTTGCGTAATCATAACGATATCAGTTCCAGGAAAACAATCCTGGCACCCTCCACAGAGCCTCTTCAGATTTCACCCATTTTATGTGCACCAAACGTGGACACACATGTACCTGCATGTGTGTGTTCAGTTCTATGCAATTTTTTTGTGCTGGGAATTGGACTCAGGGGTGTTCTGTCGCTGAGCTGCATCCTCAGCACTTCTCTTCATTTTATTTTGAGACAGGGTCTTGCTGAATTGCTGAGGCAGGCCTTGAACTTGATCTCCTCCTGCCGTGGTCTCTGGAGTTGCTCAGATGACAGGCAAGTGCCACTGTGCCGGTCAGTTCCATGCAACGTCCCCACACACGTGAAAGTAGGCAATCCCCACTGCAATCAACACGCAGAACTGTGCCGCCACACACTCCCCCGTGCTGTCCTCCCATCCCTGAGCCTCGGCAGCCACAAATCTGTCTGTGCCTATGATTTTGTAATTTCAAGACTGTTTCGTAAATGGAATCATATACCATGTACCATTTTCATATAAGCTTGTTCACTCAGCAAAGTTTCCCTGAAACCCAGTCACGTTGTTACATGTGTCAAGAGTGAGTTCCTGTTGATTGCTGCATAGTATTCCATGGTATGAAAGTACTACCAATTCTTTAAACATTTGCCTGCTGAAAGATGTTGAGGTTTTTAAAGACATCAGGCAAGTGTGAATGAAGCTGCTATAAACATTTGTGTGCAGGTTTTTGTGTGAACATAAATCTCTGTTTATGTGACTTAAACACCCAAGTATAGAATTGCTGGTTGTAAGGTAAATCTGTGTTTCCTTTTAGAGGAGCTGTTGAACTGTTTTCCAGGGACTGTGCCATTTTACATGCGCACCAGCAGCATAGGCGTAGTCTGGTTTATCCTGCCCTTGTGGCATTTGCTGGTGTCAGTCATTTTTGTTTTAGCCACTCACATAGGTGTGAATTGATGTTCATTGTGGTTTGACTTGAGTTCCCCTGATAGCTGATGATGCTGATTGTCTTGTCCACTGTGTATTCTCTTGAGATATGCAATATGTATTCAATATTTATTCATGACTTTTGCTCTTTTTCTAATTGGGCTTTCCCCCCTATTTTCACAGTTCTTTATATTTTCAAGATACAGATTTTGTCAGATACGTAGTTTGTAAATACCGTCTTGTCTTTTTAGCTTCTTAGGAGGGTCTTTCACAGGGAAAAGCTTTTCATTTTAAGAAGATCCAGTTTTTCCTTTTATGGATCATGATTTACACATCAAGTCTAAGAATTCTTCACCTTCCCCTGTGTGATGTTGTAAGATAACAAGAAACACATATTTGTTTTTTTTTTCCCCAGGTTCCTGGCACAGGGATCCCAGCCCCACCAATTTCCTGGGTGGAGGAATGATAGGAGCGCTTTTGTCACAGCATGTGATCTTGGCTCCAGGTTTCTGACACGAGAGCTTCTCGTTCCTTGGAATTTCCTTTGCTTTTCATGAGGAACTCCTCAACTACACCTGAGTTCGTGCTAATGCGGTGGCTCTTGGGGGCCCTCAGACAGCTTCAGGTTGTGGACTGGTTGCCAGAGGAACCAACTATATCACCAGAGGGTTGGAACTTTTAGCTCTCTCCCCCGCCCCTTGGCCAGGGAAAGGGGAAGGCTGGAGACTGCTAATCACCAACCTCCGTTGAGTGAGGGGGTTCAGACAACTTCAGCATCCGTGAGCATGTCCGCCTGCCGGCACAAAGGAGCACCTCAGGCCCTGGGGACCCTTTCAGACCTCACCCTGGGTACCCCTTCATGGGGCTCATAATTTGCTTCTTTAAAATATCCTTTTTAGCCAGGAGAGTGGTTCATACCTTTTTCCCAGAGACTCTGGGGGCTGCGGCAGGAGAATCGCAAGTTCAAGGCTAGCTATAGCAACTTAGTGCTGACCCTGTCTCAAAATTAAAAATGAAAGCTGGGTATGCGTCAGGTCTGAGCTGAACATGTGCCTTGCTCAGAGAGGCTTTCCCTGACGCCCTCCAACCACAGTCCATTTCTGCAGGGACCACCCGTTGTTTCTGCAGTCACTTATTTTGTGTCTGTTGTATTCACTCTGTACTAACTCCTGGTGGAGTGTTTGACGCTTGATGGTGCTTGTTAAATTTGATACACGAATGTCACCTGGTATTAGAAAACAGGTGTCGTAACACCTAAGCAGTTTTGATTATATCTTCTTTAAATCTGGTTTATACTGAGGTTGACTTCACATAAAGCAAAGCTGGCCTTTCCTCTGTGTACGTGCAGTGCAGTTCATGGGGTTTTGGCAAGCTTGTGTAGGAAGGTGTGTAACCACCACCAATCAAAGAAATTTCCATCAGACCAAAAAGCTTCCTTGTGCCACTTCAGTCCTCTCCCCGCCCAGAACATCAACCCTGTTCCTTCAGTTTTGCCTTTCCAGAATTTCCTATCAAGAGAGTTGTATGATGCATAGCTTCTCACGTGTGGCTTCTTCCCCTTAGCACATTTGTGGTGCATCTGTTACTGTATTGGTTTACCTTTTTGTTATTGACTAGTATTTCATAGCATCGTTCTACTACAATTTAAGGATAAATCAAATTAAAAAAAAAGAAGAAATCACCTATCAAAAAAAAAAAGGTACACACCTGTAATCCCAGAGACTCAGGAGGCTGAGGCAGGAGGATAGCAAGTTCGAGGCCAGCCTCAGCAATTTAGCGAGGACTTAAGCAACTTAGTGAGACCCTGTCTCAAAATAAAATAAAAAACAAAAACAAAAACGAAAACATGGCACATGCCTGTAATCCTAGCGAGTCAGGAGGCTGAGGCAGAACGGTGGCAAGTTCAAAGCCAGCTTCAGCTAAAGCAAGGCACTAAGCAACTCAGTGAGACCCTGTCTCTAAATAAAATACAAAATAGGGCTGGGGATGTGGCTCAGTGATTGAGTACCCCTGAATTCAATCCCCAATACAGAAAAAAAAAAAAAAAACAAAACAAAAAACAAAAAACCCAAAAACAAAAAAAACAGGGTTGGAATGTGGCTCAGTGGTTAAGTACCCCTGGTACCAAACTAGAGAAATAAATAAGTAAATAAATAAATATTATCCATAAAAAAATAAAAGCTGGGTGTGGTGGCACACACCTGTAATCCCAGCAACTCTGGAGGCTGAGGCAGGAGGATCACAGGCTCCAGGTCAGCCTTAACAACTTAGCAAGTCCCTAAGCAAATTAGTGAAATCTTCTCACATTAAAAAATACAAAGGGGGGGGTGTGCGGTTCCAAGATGGCGGCCTGGACAGTCCACCCTGCGCTAGGCTCTCAAGGACCAGGGCTGGAAGTGGTGGAGGCGCCGTTTTCCAGGCAGCTTCCTGGCATCATTCTGCGGCTCAACATCCCACGCAGGAATTTCGCTCGTGTGTGTGTGTGTGTGTGTGAGCACAGGGCCACCGGGAGGCAGCGGTGGCCGGGAGGCGTGGCTTCGGCGCCGGCCGGAGAAACGCGGTCGCAGCCCGGGCCTCTGCCCAGGGCTCCGGCTCTCCGAGACTGAGACTGGAAGTAGCGGGGTGCCAGCTTCCAACCAGTTTTTTGGCAGCTCTCTGCGCCTTGCCGCCCCATGCAAGAGTCTCGCTTGCGTGTGTGAGCACAGGGCCACCGGGAGACAGCGGTAGCCAGGAGGAGTGACTTCAGCGCTGACCGGCGGAGTGCAGTTGTGGTGGGGGATCCGTCCCAGGGCTTCAGCCCGGAGTTTACCCTGGGCGTGCCGGGCCTGCTTCCGCACAGGGTGCCTGGCCCCAGTGCCCACCCAACCGCGAGAGATCGCTAGCAGTTACTTCTGTGGACTGTCTCCTGAGCGGAACCCCAGCTAGTGTTCTTTGTGGACCACCTTCTAACACAGCAGAACTTCCTACACACCAGGGGGCGCAGGTGAACACCTGGGAGCGAACCTTGGCCACGGTGGAACAGCGACTCCACCAGCGGCCCAGAGTTTCACTTGGCCTGGGTCCAGTACCAAGGATACCAGCCGGGAAAGTCCAGCAAACAACGGACAACGCCACCTACTGGAGGAGAAGTAACGAAACCCTGCAGGGAAACTATAACCGTATAGGAGTTAAAACTGTAACACCTTGGATCAGCAGAGCTACAAGGAAAGACACACAAACATCATGAGAAAACAAGGGAAGAAAGTGACTCAAACAAACCAAGATACTACACTCCCAGAATCCATGGGCTGTACAGCAGGAGGAATGACAGAACAGGAATTCAGGAC